>KZ806998.1:205699-239123 GCA_000696205.2 Oncopeltus fasciatus
ATGTCTTGACGGTTGGAGCAAGATCGCCATAAGTCTCAACAAAAATTCGATGACATTCAGATGCCTTTTTCTTTTGATTAAATAAGAAAATCATGACATGCCGCAAATGCTCTTTATTTGGCTTAAAATTAGACATTTTTAACACCAAAGAAAGGTATGATACGTCCACGTAAACGACTTAAAAACAACTGACTTTTGTAAACAAATGACTAACAAACAAAATAGCGTTTAGAGATAAGCAAATCCTTCAATAGGCTAAGAGCGCATTCTATTGGAATTAAAACGACATTTTAAACTTGCATACCTGGTATATATACTGCCGGATCCTCTAAGGAGCTGTCTGACATGGCTGGATTTGGGCTTATGTAGTGCAGAGGTCACCTGGCTAGTGATAAAAAACCATGGTCCATAATTTTTTTCTTTGCAATGTATTTTTGTTTATACTTGCCCCTATTCAACACATTTTTCAAATCATTAACTTTTTTTACAGATATTACTGCAATGTTTGTGACTGTATTGTGAAAGATTCTATCAATTTTTTGGATCATATCAATGGGAAAAAACATCAGAGGAATTTGGGTATGTCTATGAAAGTTGAAAGATCTTCACTTGATCAAGTAAGAAAACGGTTTGAAGCTAATAAAAGGAAATTAGAAGAAAAAAAAAGAGACTATGACTTGGAACAGAGGATGAAAGAAATTCAAGAAGAGGTAAATTTTAAAAATGAATTTTTCTATTTTCATTTTTCTAATGATAATTGTTGTAAGTTATAAATGTTTAAAGTAATACCCAAAGGACTGCATTGGTATATTGACATATTTCCAAAACTTTTTTCACAGGCTAAAACTAATTTTGATTAATTTTCTAGTTAAGAAATTTGTGTGCATGTGTGTGTGTAACACAAACACAGTAAAATTGTATGTTGACATTAGATAGGAAAGAACTGGCTTTGAAGATAGGAGCTTCCAGATAAAAAGATAAGGTGGGAATTTAATTACCATAAAAGATGAAGTGCCAGGAATTTGGAAAACTACTTTTAGAACCTACTTAACCAGATGATGATATGAACTGGTATGAAATCTAGAGGAAGATTTGTTGGATGAACTGTATATTCTCGATGTCAAGAGGGCAATATCAAAGCTAAAAACTTGAAAAGTTCCCGAAATTTACCAGGTAAGCTATTCAAAAATGGAAAAAAATGGAAGAGATGAGCTTATAACCATTATACATCAGCAAGTCTTCAAAATCTGGAGGAAAAAAAGATACTAGAAAGCTGAGACACAGATTGTATCTGTCAAACTAAAGAGAGGTTCAATAACAAAGCAAAAATTTCAGATGCATAGCCTCAATTCAGTTGTGTACAAATGACTGAAATTTATCATGCTAAAAGAGGTTAGTACTGCTAGATTCTGAAGGATAAGAGAATAGATCAAATATTCATTCTGAGACAAATACTTGAGAAAGAAAGAAGATAAATCAGGATGTACAAGCCTTTTTTGTGGATTTCATAGCAGCCACTTCGTAGACAAAAGCTCCCATTGGAAAATCATGACTGAACTGGGTTTCTCAGAAAAGATGTGTCTGATGAATCCACCAGCATTCAATACAGTGTAGATGTAACAAAATATATGGTATTAAGCTGTGAATTACATATGGGAAAAATAATAAATTTAAGCAAAGTAACATTCCCCTAAAAAAAGTAAATTTCAAATTCCTCGGGTTGATGGAATTGTACAATAATGACCAACTTTGTAAAGTCAATCAAAGCACAAATTGATCCTTTTTATCATTTCACCACAGTCTTCTTTCTGAAGTTAAGAAAGATCTCCAAGTAGCTTAAGTTAAGTGTATGCAATGTAGTTATAAAGTCATTATTAATGTACATTGGACCTAAACCACATAAAGATAGCATAGAGAGAAATATTAAAAGATTTGTGCATAAAGCCCTCTGAACTATAATGGCTCCCAAATGGGACAGAAACTTAAGTTTATGAAGGTGAAAGAAAAGAAGTACTGCTCCAAGAAACAAAGCAGTCAATTACCACAATATGAAAACAAAGAGGTTACCATGAGCTGGAACTTTGACATGAAGCAAACCCTGTCCATGACACTAAATTGCAATTGGAAATCAATGCCCATTGGAAACCAAGAACAAAATGGAATGGTACAATAAAGAAACTAGCTTCAGAGTTCAATGTTGGAAATTGGAAAGCCATCACCCACCCATGACAGGCAGAGATGGAGGAGACTAGTCCAGTTAGCTAAAGATCATGGCAATTTGTATGTTCTTATTTTAGAGTATTGTTGTCAGTGTGTTTGACATGGATGATGAGAAGGGGTGGTTTGATATTAACTGAAGCTGTGTTTAAAAGAGTATACCTAAGCTATTAGGGCTTAATATATTAAGGAATTGGCAAGAGATTGCCTCTATAGATGGCAGGGTGGTTTTTTGCTTAGAGGGTGCAAGTAGCTGGTTTCTGGGGATTGTAGTTTGTAATTTGGTTTCTCAACTTTCATTATTATGCTGCACAATGCTGGTATTGTGTATATATCTTAGAAATTGGGTGTTTTTTTTCTGACAATGAATAACATAGGAAAGGGCCCTGCCTGTTTCTCTTCTTTGGCTGGTTACATTTAGATGTTTTTACTATGAACTTACTCTGTGGAGCTGGAGTAGTATCCATGGTGTTTATGAAGTGGTAGAATAGAGGAGAAGAAATAAATATTCTTATTAATCTTATGCCCTAACTAAAGTATACACATATGAAAATAGAGCTGGTACAACACATTTTGTGGGTAAATAAAAAAATGAAATGTCATGACTAATAAGGTTAGTATTAACTAAAAAACTGCCTCAAATTTTGAAATGTTATCAAATTTAAAAGGAGCTAGCACTCCTGATAAAAAAATGCAAAACTGACAGTCTGCTATTTAGAGTTTATGAACAGGGGGAATAGTATTATTGGTCTTGACAATTGCTTCATTTCATGATTAATAAATGAAAAAGTAAGTTAATCTAAAAATTACAATTTTCACCTTTATAATAATAAATGGTTATCATACTAAAACAAATGTAATTTAGTTTATTAAAAGAAAATACATGCTGTGCTTCTCAATTATAAAAGAGATCTTAAGGGACTTTTTTTTTTTTTTTCTTTTCTTTTTTTTTAATAGTTTTAAACTAATTTTAAGTAGATTATGAAATTACCATTGCAAATATTAATGGATTCATTTTCTATTTTATTGAAAAAATCATGTTAAATTTGGTATTGCTCAATTTAGGATACAGTGTTTGCCATACAGAGGAGCAGTTTTCTCTCTATATGTTTTATCATATATGTTAGATTCAACCTTTGTTTGTTTTTGTGTGTATTTGACTTTGAACACAGTTCATTATTCCTATTTGCTTCTGTTGAAATTTTTCTATATCTTAACTCAATGTATTAATATGATAAACCTGTATATTGATCTAATTCAATTAGGACTTTCCTATCTAGGGACATACCCGTTATAATTATTCTAATTTATTTTCAAAGACTTATTATTTTAATTACTAACAAAATCATCAGTTGATGTTTTGATATTTTTTTAAAATTAAAACAAATTTGTTATTAAGTTCTAATCAACTTTCACGGCTGAACTCCTTAATAATTCCTCTCTTCTCCATGAATAGCCTAAAACTACTCATGCTGTTTTTAGTAAGCTCTATTGTCATAATTGCTTTTATTCCAAGACAAAAAAGTCTGTAAACTAAACTAATTTCTCAGTTTTGCAGTTGATGAATATTTGTATTTAACTTTCCATTTCATGTAGCCCCCACATGAATAGAATATTTTATCTTCAAACCAATCTGTATTGAGTTTCATTGCACAAAGGTATTAACTTAAATTTCAGGTTATCATCTCCCCTACTATTCGTCCAATTTTCCTTAATAATGAACTCAACTTATTTTTTTACTTTTAAAAGCAATAAGTCTTTATAATTAAGAAATTATATTCTTAATAATTAAGAAAACAAATAATTTGGGCTTATAAACAGTAAAATTAAAATTTCGGGTACCTTCTTAAATTAAATTTTCTTGTGAAACTCCTAAAATATTTATTTTAACACTAAACAAATATTTTCTGTTTCGTAACTCTAAACTAAATATTACAACCAATAAATCACTAAAATGTTTGTACTTGCACTTGACATTTCAAGTAATATCCCTCTCATATTCGGCTGACTTTGCTCTTTTATGGGTTTCATCTTTCAGATTACATTTAAAATGGACTTATTTTTCAATTTCAATTTGAAAAACAACTAATAGTGGCTCTAGGATTTAAAGTAAAAAGTTATGGTTCAGGTAAATATGTAATTTTATAATATTATAAAATATAAATACAATAAAATAAAAATAAAATTAACAATAAATAAATAAATGGTCATCACTGCAGGGAGGAGAGGCCCATCGACCCCACTCTTAATAAGTTTAGGCATAAGGCCCAGGAGGTCACGAGGCCATCTCCGTTTTAGTCGCCGGGAAGGATTGTGAGGATTGTAGTCCAACAACAGGGATTGGGCATATGGATTAGGATGAAGTTGGAGTTTTCTATGGAAGAGCTTGAAGCGGATGAAGATAATGTCTTTGACAAAAGAAATGTTAAAGTCCTGATAAAGAGTAGAGTTGTACACATAATATGGAGTGTTAGCAATTATTCTAAGAATTTTGACTGAAAGGATTGTATTCGTTGGATATTGGAAGGCTTAGCGGTACCCCATAGTTCTGCACCGTAGGTCCAGATTGGTCGTATTATGGTCTTGTGGATGGTCAGTTTATTTTCTAATGTGAGTTGTAAGCACCTATTACTAACCTGTAAAAGGTTTTACAAGATTCCATGGCGTCTGTTAAGTTCTTGTCGCTTGATTTTAGTTTATTCATTCCAGTTGAGTTGTGAGTCAAGGTGGAACCCAAGGTAACAGACTGAATCAGAAAGAGGTAAAGAGTTATAGTGATGATGTTGTATGTTACATTATCAGGAGAATCTTTTCTTAGTTGAAAATTTACCTGTTCACATTTGGACTCATTTATTTTAATTCTCCATTTGCTGCACCACTGCTGAAGCATATTGATAGCATCAAGGTGGTTTTGTATAATGTTAGAAGTGGTTTTGGAATCAGGATGGAAGGAGAGGATCGCTTTGATATCTTCAAATAGGGCTAAAAGAGTATTAGGATGAGTAGAGATGTCTGCAGTATAAAGGATAAAAAGGATGGGTCCAAGCACACTGCCCTGTGGAACACCCTCTTTCACAGAGTAGTGTTTGAAGTAATCTGGATAATAACCCTAAAGATAATATTTGCGGATTAGGTAGATGGTACTTGGAAATATGGACTTCAGCTTACATAATAGACCAGTATTTCTCAATAATGAAACTAACCTTTTTTTTTTCATTTAACAGTTATATGCCGAATTTCTTTTTAAAAAAATTAAAAACTATGGTCTGTAGAGCATTGACACATGCATAAAAAATGACCACACTCAAAAGAAAAAAAAACCATTAATACACACACTATAATTTTTTATGCCTAGTAGATAAAAAATGAAGAAAATATCAGAAGAATTACAAAAAAAAAAATCTGTCATGAGACTACAATAATATAGTTAATTCTCCTTTTGTACTAATTGTTTTATTGACGTCTCTAAGGTTGTCTTTCTGGAACTTTAATAATTAATGTAATTTATTTATTTATTTTCTTCTTCATTGTTTTTAGGAAGAGAAACTAAAAGAGTACAGGAGAGAAAGGAAGAAAGAAAAAAAAAGGAAATTAGAAGAAGAAGAAGATAACCAGCTAGCCCCATCAGCTCTTGCATCTGTAATGGGATTTTCTGGTTTTGGAGGATCAAAGAAGAAGTAATCTTAAGAAGTTTTGTATAAAATTAATTTAATAATTATATGGTTTTATATAGCACTGTTTGTAAATATGTATAAATATACCTTGGTAGCAAGTAATATTTTTGTTCATTTAAATATCATATGGCAAGGAGATTTATCATTAAATCTTATGCCTGACAATCAACCTAAATATTTCTCCTGAGAGAGCCCTCTAATTGAAAATAAAAATTTTCCAGTGTCATAAAGTTTGAAAGAAGATAATTCATGTCAGTATCTTGGTAGCCCTTCCTCAGCCAACGGTAATCATTAAGTCAATTGAGAGAGGGGAGTGAGCTAGAGCTTTAAATTTTGATTCTATTTTATTTTGTCTTTTTCTTTACTTTTCAGTAAAACATTGTAATAAATAGCTACAGCAGAAATGTCAAAATTTTATTCATGATAGTTAATATTATTTTCAGTTAATATAGTTTGGTAATTACATATTAATGAGGATATATTATCGAGGCACTTATTTGCCTGGTTGTTGCATGGAATATTTTTAAAAAATGACAACTTCAGGTCTTAGTGCAAGAAAAATTAGTAAAAAAAATCAGGAGCTCTGTACTTTATATGTGACTCTAACTTGGACTTTCATCAAAATCAGAAGGCCATGGTAAACCATACTGTTTCTAGTAGATAGAAAAAAAATAGGGTTATTTATAGAATAACACACCTGGCAAATGTGTTTGCCAAACCACCAAACCATTGTGAAACAATTCACTTACACCACGAGACATTTCCAGGTTGTGTACTCTCTTGTTTCGGTGATCAGAATTAGCCCCCTTGATTGTGTAATTTTACACAATTAGATTTCTTCTTATGGGGTTATTTGAAATCACAGGTCTATGTCAACAAGCCCAAAACCTTCAACCAAAACCTGAAAAGGAGGAGATTCAATGCTGCATCAACGAAATTCATCCACTTTTTTGCGCAATGGTCATGGAAAATTTTGACAAACGAATACTAAGCTGTGGAGGCCATTTGTCCTATGTGTTATTATTTCATAAATAACCGTATTCTATGTTTTCTATTAAATTCAAATCTTGCATTAATTTTGGGACACCCTTTACATGTGTGTGTATAAGCTCTGTCCTTGTACATATGTATTATATATATAGCACCCGCCATATTGTTTATATTTTCAACATATATTCTGCCATTCTCAATTGCTTCTCTATTTATACCAGTTCATTCTAACTTAACATCCCTGAACCCGCCCCAGCACCTCACAGGGCGTGACCTCCCATTTCTCCACCAGCACCATCCCAGCTTCCGGAACAGAATTCCTAGTCAGAAGAACAATCACGTTTTGCCAATCATAACCTCTTCAGGACGTGGAAGGCGAAAATATGGAAGCAAATTCAGCAGTCCCTCGAATTAATCGACCGCCTACAATTTTTGTTTGAAATCTGAACGACTTCAGACTGATGTGCTCCCAGTTGAACGAGCGAGTGGGGCCTGGCAGATATTCGTGTACAGGCAGCAAGATACCAAAATAATCCCTGACAGCCCAGACATCTATAAAAAAAAAATCCAATACCTAAAGGAAACGCATTTCAGCTTCACACATACCAGCTCAAAGAAGAGAGGGCTGTAAGAGTGGTGAATCGTTATCTCCGCCACACAACTTCTCCAGACTTCATCAAGGAGGAGTTGACTGACTTGGGATTCAGTGTCAGAAATGCCATAAACCTGATCATAAGCCGATCCCAGAGAGGGGAGACCTCTGCTTCCAAAACACCCTTGCCAATGTTCTTTGTGGACTTGGAGCCTACGCCCAACGTGCAAGAGATCTATAGCTTGACCTCACTCTGTCACTGTAGAGTAAGAGTCAAGAAGCCTCATCCACGTCGATAGTACAATGCCACAAATGCCAGCAGTATGGTCATACAAAAGCCTACTGTGAATACTCTCCAGGGTGTGTCAAATCTGGAGGCGCTCACACTAGTACGAGCTGCCCCAAATCCCGCAACATTCCAGCTACATGTGCGCTGTGCCAAAAAAAAAAAAAAAAAAAAAAATAAATAAATCACCCTGCCAACTACAAGGGTTGTCAGGTGTACAAGGAGCTGAAACAGCGGACCCTGCCTACTCGTCGACCACAGACTGCAGCTCAGGTTCGGAAAGTGGTACCTCCGCCCTCCAGAGTTGTCGAGCCAAGACTGTCCTATGCTCGAATGACGGAATCAACTCAGGATCATCCCAGACAAGACGAGTCAGAATCACAACCGCATCCCCCACCCAGGGGGGAGCGAACCGCTATCTCTAACGTCCCTCTCTCCGCCCTCATCTAATGATATCCACACCTTATTTCACTCCTTCTTCTCTCAACTTAACTCCATCATTACACCTCTCATATCCCTCCTGACCAACCTGGTCACCAAAATGACCCTACCAACTCCCACACCATGATTCCCCAAGCCAAGAATTCCTTTTCTATCCTTCTATGGAATGCTAACGGCATCCAGACGCATACTGACGAACTCAAACTAGTACTTGACAACCAAAACGTAGACGTAGTTTTACTGACAGAAACACGACTAACTAAACGAAATAATCTACAAATTACTGGCTACCGCACTTATAGGACAGACCATCCTGACGGGCGAGCTCATGGTAGAACTGCACTTCTTATCAAGAAATCCTATACCCATCATATTTTACCCTCCACTCCCACAGAGTCCCTTCAATAAACAACAGTGTCAATTTCTACAACCTCTTATCCTATCACACTTTCAGCAGTGTGTTGTCCAAATAAGTCAATCACTACACCAGAATTTTCCACTATCCTCAAAGACCTTGGTCTCCGTTTCCTTGCCGGTGGGGACTATAATGCGAATCACTTGCAATGGGAATCGAGAATGACCAACTCTCGTTGTCGAGCTCTATATAATGCAGTATCATTCCAAAACCTCTCCACAATTAGTCCTTCCACGCCCTCTGACGTAAACCGCCTTTCTGATATCCTGGACTTCTTCATCTGCAAAAACCTGACTCCTCTTAATTATTCTGCTTCTACCTTAAAATAACTCTCTTCTGACCACAACCCAGTTATCCTTGACCCCTATTCCAAAACAATTGCCCCCCTCCCTCATTAATGGTCCAGTCGACTGGAACTTGTTTATAACTCTCATAGAAGTCTCTTGACCTCGGAATATCTCTGTAAACCTCTGACGATTTAGATGATGCTGTACACCCATTTACCATAAACCTTCAGCAATGCATGTGTATAGCTAATCTCAAACCAAAATTTACCAAATACTCTTCTGAGTCCCAAAAGCCACTCACAGATTTGCTTGAGAAGCTCATAATAGCGAAAGGCCGCTCAAGGGCGTTGTTCGACTTTAATCGTCTTTCCAGGCTCGTAAAGCAAAAATTAGGTGTTTTACGAAATGAGGCTTTGAATGTCCATCTGTCTTCCCTCTCAGCAGGAGACAAATCATCACTCTGGATTGCTACTCGCAGAATCCTTAAGAGCCATGAAGCTTCTACCTCCTTCCGCCGAGGAGATGGTTCCTGGGCTTCTTCTGACAAAGACAAGTCCGAAATGTTTGCCCAGCACCTCAAGCAAACACTCCTCATTTAGACTCCTTAGACCTGTCCAATACCATGAAGACTGAGGAGCCTCTGGACATGCCATTATATGTCTTTACCACTCAAGGCAGTAACACCTTCTGAGGTCAAGTATATAATCTTTCGTCTGCCTATGCGCAAATCACCCGGATATGATTTAATCACCGGTCAAATTCTCCGTAATCTTCCCAAGAAGGCAATTATTTTCCTTACCTACATCTATAATTGTATACTCCGAACTACACACTTCCCACTCCTCTGGAAATATTCCGACATAATATTATTTCCCAAACCTGGAAAACCACCACATAATCCTTTATCCATATAAGTCTCCTTCCTTCACTTTTTAAGGTATTCGCAAAAATTCTGTTAAAACGAATGATGCCTTCCATTGAACCCTACAATATCCTCCCAAATCATCAGTTTGGCTTCCGACGTAAGCATTATACTGCCCAGCAGGTGTTTCACATGGTAGACTACATTTCCTCTTCCCTTGAGCGCAAAGAGTACTGCCCAGGAGCTTTTTTGGATGTTTTCCAAGCATTTGATAGAGTTTGGCACAGTGGTCTCTTGTTTAAACTGAAATCCATACTTCCTAATAACACTTACCATATCCTTAAGTCTTACTTATCCAACCGTTTCTTTAGTGTGCTTGGACCTATCCTATTCATACTGTACACCTCTGACATCCCTACCCATCCAAGTACCCTCTTAGCTCTATTTACGGACGGCAAAGCTATCCTATACTCCCATCCCGATCCTAAAACTGCTTCTAAAAACATTCATGATCCCCTCGAAAAAATCAAACAATGGAGTGGCAAGTGGAGAATAGAAATCAATAATGCAAAATGCGTTCAAGTTAATTTCCAACGGCGGAAAAAAGATTTCCTTTAAATTGTGAAATTTAACAATATTCCTTTACCACATTCAAATTCCGTTCGTTACCTTGGGTTCCATCTTTACTCACGACTTACATGGGGCGAATGCACTAAAATTAAAAGTCAAGAACTCAATCGACGATATGGACTTCTATACAGACTCATGAATAAGAACTCCAATCTTACGATTGAAAACAAACTGACGCTCTACAAAACCAAAAATTGGAAAAGTCTTGCTCTCACTCCCTTGCCGAACAGCACTCCATCGGGTCACACATCTCCATAGTATTTCTGACCAATATTACCGGTGATCAGTACAATTGTAAAGTCCATTATTGAATGTGTGGCCCAGATTAACCCCTTTTATCTCTCCAATCTGGGCCACTCTAAAATTGGTAGCAGCAGAGCTAGGTAAGTACCCATTTTTCTTAATAGGAACCTAAAATATTTTTCACTCTGGAAAGAAAATAAAATGGCATACAATACCTTATAAAGGAAAATCATATTAGCTTGAGGAAGAAAGAACAGTAACACCTAAGGTCAAATTTCTATAAAGGGGGAGAGGGGGGGGGGGGCAATACCAATACGTACATATCACCATTAGACAGTCAGTCAGGGAGGATAATATACCCAACACCTCCTTCCACAGGGAAAAGTTTTATAAGCGTCATCTCACAAATCACGGACTTCAGCGGTCATCACAACCTAGACATGAAACTTCAGCCATGGAAATGTGAACTTTGGGACGGGACGTCCTCTCTCATCTTCATGATAGTCCTGAAGATGGCTTATAATGTAAGCCGAAACGCAGATAATCCTTTAATAAAAAATACATTTTATTAAAAAATTTTGTTTTTTGGATCTACCTTGACCGAACCCCAACTAAAATCATCTAAGAATAATATCTACGGTCAACAAACTCTCCTTTTGAACCTAGACATGAAAGAATTTTTTAATAAATTAGGCCATCTAGGCAATTTATCTCAATGTACAACATTAGACCAATTAGAAATATTAAGATTGAAAGTAGGCGCAGACTTACTTTTGAGGTACCTCTCCTTAAATCATGTATGACACAATCAAAGATAAGTTGAATTATTCTCAAGACGGAAATTAACAGGGGACTTACTGCAACAGTACACAAACTTGAAATTAGGCACTGATAAATAATAAACAGAGTAATGCCAATCAGATAAGACTTTTATATAGAAATGCGAACTACATAGTAGAAAACCTGACAAAAGTTCTCGATCAATTGATCATACCTTTTCTTATGAGAATTATCAGAAAAAAATTGGTAAGGGTTTTATCCCCTAAAACATTAGATGAAGCTTGGAGATTAGCTCCAGCTCTTGTAGACGTGGACAGTCTAGAGATATCTATTTTTCACATAAAATGTGTAAACTCAGACAGTAATGACAGTGAATGTGTGAGACAAACAAACAATGCCCCACTTCTCCAAAATTATTAAAAAGAGGTTAACTGAAATTCCAGATGAAAAGGGTGAAACAAATAAACTTGATAAATTACCACCACATTCGTGAAAATATTGCGGGGCACACAGATTGCTTAAAATGAATAAATGTATCCCCATCAACATCTAGGTTAAGTTCACGATCAAACCCTGCCACTAGTTCCGCTTTATTTCTTGAAAGAATAAATTGTTTTTGTGTGAGGGCCATAGACACCTGAGTAGAGACTGCCTTATGAGACAAAGCAATAGAGTATTACTGAATGGGGATCCCAGGCATGGCAGAGATATTCATAAATGAATTGATCTATCTTTTAGTTCTATGTAGGTTGTCCTCCTCAATATCATATCCTCAGAATACATAAAAAATCTTATTTTGTGATAATTTCAGTATATGCAAATACAATTTCAAAACAAAAAATCTTTTAACAAAATTTAAGGGAAGTTTATAAATTTCTTTAGATAACCATTTAGCATTATTGTTTTTATAAAACCTTTTGTCATTTCAGTTTTATATTATAACTCATAGAAATATAATATTGCTATATTTCAATAATTCAGTATGTCCTGGAATGTATCTGTTTGCTTGTTTAGACAATTTTTATTTTTTGGGACACCACAAATATTCTCAGAGATACCCCCTAGATATAGTAGTGTACTGTATTAATGATTTTCTTTGTGCGTTTGTATTATCAAGCAGTTTTTTTTTTTTGTTAATTTTTTATTATATTAACATTGCATCCATTTCTTATAGCTAAATGTACAATATGGTTCATTATTATGATCTTCAAAGTATAATGGAATATTAATGTCCATTTAATAAATTGAGACGGTATTCTCTCCCCGGGAATCAGGACACTGTGTGGTCTAAGGTCGTAGCACCAACGCCAGCAATCTGGTCTAAACAGGACAACTCGGGTTGGGGCATGCTCATGCCACCTGGCGGGTCCTCAAGTTGAGGATAGGAACGGCTCCTAGATATGGGAGTTATGGGTTTTGCCAAAGATTTGGAGTAAGCGTGGAGACCTGCGGCTGATACGCAGAAGCGGTTCATGGGCATAAGAACAGCTCAAACAAGGAAGGGCAACCCAGATGCGTAAACTAACACATGAAGAGCAATCATAGGACAATTGATGATAACTACTTAGCATACATTATATTCATAAAGAATAAGGTGCAGAAATCAGAGTAGGGCAACGACCATGCAGTGTAACGTATTAGGGGTAGAACGGCAAATGAACTACATGACTACTACATATGTACTAGTCAGTTCAGCACTACTAATGCAAGCGACGCCTGTAAGAAAGGAAATTCGACAGAACCGGAAAGTGGCTCAGATTTACCGCCATTAATACTTATACTTGGAAAAACTACTCAGATGTGCCTTCCTTAATGGTACGAAAAGCCGAACTGTCATGGGAGAAATGAGCCAGGAGAAAGTTGGACGTGATCTGTATCCAGGAAGCATAGGTTCGTCAAGAAAAAATTTTCGGAAGGAAAATAGCTGCGCATGTTGGAGAAGGACGCGCTATATACTGAAAACTTTGCAGCTGCGGTTGTACACCCTAGGGTTCTCCAGTCTTGTGTTTATTGACAACCCCTCTTAGTTGGGCAGTAGCAGAATGTGATTGAAGCCGCTAATGTGCATCTTCTGATTGTCGGTGACCTTAATGCGTGGAGTAAGGCCTGGGGTCCCTGCACAACAAATGTAATTAATTACATAATAAAGTCCGGAATAGAATCTGCGTTATGAGAAAATATTGTTGAAAACTTCAGGAACCAGTTCGGTGCGTCTTGGTTAGACGTGAACTTCGCTGTTCCCAGCATTAGTTTAAGAATCTTAAATGTGGCAGCAGACTTCATCACCATGATAACCTGTTAGGTTAGAAAAAGGAGAGTTTGTTGACCGTAGATATTATTCTAAAATGATTTTAGTTGGGGTTCGGTCGAGGTAGATCCAAAAAAACACAAATTAAAAAAATGTATTTTTTTAATAAAGGATTATCTGCCGACGTTTCGGCTTACATTGTAAGCCATCTTCAGGGCTATCATGAAGATGAGAGAGGACGTCCTGTCCCTAAGTTCACATTTCCATGACTGGTGAAAATGGAACTTCATGGAAATGTGAACTTAGGGACAGGACGTCCTCTCTCATCTTCATGATAGCCCTGAAGATGGCTTACAATGTAAGCCGAAACGTTGGCAGATAATCCTTTATTAAAAAAATACATTTTTTTAATTTGTGTTTTTTTGGATCTACCTCGACCGAACCCCAACTAAAATCACCTGTTAGGTTAGGTTTCCAGGCCTGGGCGTGAGTTTTGGAGCAAAAATATCACGAGGGCAAACTGGACCACGTTTTCTGCTGTGGTCGCCACTAATATTTCTGCACAATCATGGTTAATGACTAACGCCGAATCCCACGAAGTCCCAGATTATGAAATGATAAAACTATATTGAGCTTAACTGGAATATTGGAAGGTTTCAAAGAGACCATAAGATAAGGTTATGGATAAGATTTGTTACTCGGGGGGGAACGACTTTTTGAATGATATTGTTGATGGGGGAGCAGTGGAGTTAGCACCATTGATTAAAATAAGCGTTATGTGGAAGTAGGGAATTTAATACCAAATTTATCTTTATAATCAGAACTGCTGGTGAGACCTTTTTCCAGTTTGAAGTTAGGACACATGCTAATTTAATAATACCCTAGGGAATTAATAGTTATATTTTTAATTAATTTACTGCTCTAAATACCTGCAATGCAAGTGGTAAGGTTGCTGATGGGCTTTTTCGGAATTTTCTTTGGTAGTTGGCTTTCAATGTAAATCTATAATTATAATAAGGATTTTTGGGAGTGAGAGTTGGGATAAGTACTTAATTACCAACATATGTCACTAAAATTTCAATGGTGGTTGTTGAAGGACAAGTATGAAAGGCACCTGTTGAAGTCCTAAAGCCGCATGATTAATGCTATGCTGTCCAGCTTACTCAAAACCATAGTATAAGCAAAGGCACAGACAAAACACCCATAGTCAAGTTTAACACTAACTACAGCTTTATTGACTTTGAGCATGGTACATCCGTGTACACACACATATATAACAATTTATATGCATATGAGCCATCTTCATTCCTCTAAACCTAATGAATTCCCCTCCACAGACTGCTTGTATGTTATTTCCTGAGAAACCAAATGAATATCATAACAACCAGAGCCAAACCAAAAAAATGTTTACTTTACTTTTTGACAGAACCAAATAAACCCTACCCACAAAAGAGACCCCACACAGGCACTTATCACAAAATTCAACAACCATATTAACACACATTCATAAATTAACTTACTACAAACATATCTCTTACAATTCCCGAGTACCAAGATGTTACTGCCTCCCAAAAATCCACAAACCACCACCGCCCCAATGTTTCTAATATTAACTCTCCTTCTTAAAAACTCAGCAAATTCCTCCTTCCATTCCTACAGATTATTGGCCAACAAAAACCTTATGATATAGAAAAATCTCTAACCTCAAAATACAACTTGAATCCCTACTTTTCCCATAAGGTTTTGCTCCCTAGAGGCCGGACCTTACACTAACTAATCATTGACAAAGCCCACATAGTTCATTAACAATATCTACATTAATTGTTGGTTAACACAGAACAATCCAAGGCACACCACTCTTACCTTGTCCACTTACTTCGAGTTCCTTTCCATATTGTACTTCAGACTATTTCCTTTACTAATGAAATTACTATAACTTGACTAAAAGCTATGGGAAATAACCTTGCTCCCGATATATCCAATATTACCCTAATGACTACCTAGACTCCACCCCTTCCTAACAACATATTGCTCCTCAAAAATATGTTGATTACCTCTTCCTCATTTCTAACCCAATCTAGAAAAATCTCACAAATCCTTACCATATTTAACTCCTATCAATCCCATCTAAAATTCAGAAATTGAGTCTATCAACTCCCCTTCCCTGTAACACCATAGTTTTATTTCCACTGACTGGTACAAAAAGCACCCTTACCCACTCAGGTCGTCTCCTTCAGTTCAACTCATCTTACCCCCATAATAAAAAAATAAACATAGCCAAAAAGCTCATCTTCAGATAACTCTATGACAAGACATTCTACAACAAAAATATTAAACGTGGACATACATCCTTCTCTAATGCTTTCCTTATGCACACCACTTAAAAATATTTTCACAAATTCTACATTTCCACTTCCCAAATCAAACCTCTCTCCCAAAACAATCGACATAACTTCTCTCCCTTGTATTCCAAATTTTCTGAAAAAATTAAGAAATTCCTTTAAAAAAAGTTCCCTAACCTTAAGCTTGCTTTTTTAACAAATAACAAACATACAATCGATTTACATCCACATAACTCCATTCCCCTCCTTAACAGAATGAACCAATGTCTACAAAATTCCTTGTTCCATTCTTAATTGCCATGCTTCATACATTGGCCAAACCAAAAACCATATTTCCCATAGAATCAACAATCACAAAAATGACATTTACAAACAAATAAAAACTGGCCCCACAAAACATGTCATCCACAAAGGACACGCATTTTACTTCGAATACAATACCATTCTTTCCACTGAACCCTATGAACGCAAACGCTTATTACCTGAAACCATAGAAATAAACCTACAGCACAATCCAGTTAACAATATAACTGAAACAGAATAAATTTCTTCAACATTCTGTAAAACTATCAGCCCTCCTTCTAAACCAATCTGTTTACCTCCTAGATCCTTAAGCTACTTATCCAAAATAATTCATACCTATTTCCCCCCGTATTGCCTCTTTGATGCAGGCCCCGCTTCTTTTCCTTTATACCTACTGTTATAAATAATTCCCCACCTTTCACTAGACCATCTTAAGATTTCTTAATTTCCAAACCTACCTCTCAGTCATGAAAATTTGATCCAGGTGACAATGCAATCTCTCTCTCTCGCCTTTATGATAGGTAGGTGTGGTGAACTTTATATTAATTTTGTTATTATTTTCCTAAGCATTTCATATCACATTACTTATAGTTATGTCAAATTTTATGCAATAATAATGTAAATAATATTCTTGTTTTTCTCATGTTTTCTTATTACATTGTATTTTAACAGCCCTGAAAATGGCTTACAATGTAAGCCGAAAAAGGAGGCAAATAATTAAAAATACATTTCTTTAAATGGTATTTTTTTTTTTTTCTATTAACACGCATATCCTTTAACTGAAAAACTATTAGGGAAAATAAATAATCCATTTCTTAAAAACTCCTTAACATTTTAATTGTAAATACATTATAATAAAGAAGGGGTCTAAGATGAAGCTTTCTTAGGTACAGGACGACCACCTTCCCGGAAACCATTCCTAAAACAAAATAAAATTAATAACATGAGTTTAATTTATGGTGAAACTTAAAGAGGTTAAGCTTAAATACATTGCCAAGATTAACATTAATCAACTAAAATTACTAACTAAACCTACTGTAGTAAAATTAAAGCATTGTTTAAATAACTTAATTGAATATTCCAAATTTTGTAGGTTACCTTCATTTAATGTAAGGGTAAATGTTTTAAGGAGTAAATTTGTTGAGAAATGTGTTACAGCATACATATTTTTTTTTTGTCATTTATGTGGTAAGAGTATAGTTTTTATTATAGGACCTACATGGAATTTAGTTGGTAATCCCATTTTTATGAGAAATATATAGCTAGTTTAGTATTTTACAGAATTTGTACTCCAAAAAAAGAAAGTAATGACACTCAGAGATGTGACCATAAACTTCCCTTGGAGATCTCTACAAATGTCACTATCACCCTGATGATGACTTACAAGTTAAGTTGAAACATCAGCAATAATAACATAATTACCCAACATTTTTGGAGTATTTTATTTTTCTGATCCTGGCCGAAACCCTGACTAATTGCTTCAGCATAATACTTGATGACCAACGAACCTCCGACCATTTAAATATATATGAAAACTATAGATTGATTTGCAGTATTTTAAATTTGCAATCAAAATTAAGGAATTTTTGAAAAATTGAGAGAAAAATTACATCTTGATGATTGTAGTTTGTTACCTTAATAAATAAAAAAGCCACAAAAAGAGGCCACTCCCATGCTTAGGAAAGGGGTTACTCCTATTTGAGCATTCACATTTGGGATTTTTAAAGCAATTTTTTGAACTCTTTAAATGCTTGATTTAATAAGAGATACATTTCATAACAATTAAGAAACCCGACAAAGTATAGAAAATATTAATGGATATTTATAAATATAATTAATTATTTAATATAAATATTTAATATANATATAACTTGAACATAATTAATTAATCATTAATGTAAAATTTTATAATAATAAGTAAATAAATATTGCAATTAATTATTCTATTTAAAAGAAATGTTCTAATATTTAAGGTTATATACCTGAAACGCCTGCGCACAACTTTAAGGTAACGCATTCTCCCAGTTCCTGTTGTCTTCCTTCTTTGGGCTTTTACACTCCAGTTATCTAAACAAAAAATGGCTCAAGGTAATAAATCTATACAAAAAATTAAATAAAAAGAACCTTATACTAATCTCCCACTCACTTTTTTGTTAGTCTAAAATTCAAATAATATTTTTCATATTATCATTACTGAATAAATATCTTTCTTTATTATACTGAAATGAGTCCAGGCAGTGAAAAAAAAAACAAAAACTATAGTTGTTATTATAGTTTTTTGACCGTAGATATTATTCTTAGATGATTTTAGTTGGGGTTCGGTCAAGGTAGATAAAAAAAAATATAAAAAAAAAGAAGATTATCTGCCAACGTTTCGGCTTATTTGTAAGCCATCTTCAGGGCTGTAGAAATACCTGTCTATAAGCTCACATTTCCATGACTGGGAATTCGGATCTTTGAATCTACCTTGACCGAAACCCAACTAAAATCATCTAATAATAATATCTACGGTCAAAAAACTCTCCCTTTGAACATTAAGGAATAGGATTTTACCCCACTCCCCAGAAAGGACAGGCAGGCTAGAGGTGTTCCTAGTGCCGAACCCGCATGGGTGGGGCTTTCAATCCAAAACCCTAAGAATCATAGTTGATGCACCCTATTATGTCGCAAACTCTTTAATTCACAATGACCTTAAAATCTCTTTAGTTAAAGATGTCATTAAAACCCGTTTTAATAAATTCCACCCTGGCCTTTCCATGCATCCCAATCCTTTAGCCCAAACTCTATCCAGTATTACCCATCCTGACAATCCACCACGTTACCTGAATAGGGAATGACCCCATGACCTTCTCATTGCCAACACTTCATAAAAATAATAAAGAGAGAGAGAGAAAAAAAAAACTTTTTGGACACCCCATTTACCTTCATTCATTAAAGCAGGACATTTAAAACTTAACGCCATTCCTTACATACCAACATCTCTGAGGTGTTATAAGTTTGCACATATTATAGGCATCTGTGGTATCACATCTCCAATCTTTAAAAAAATGCTAACAAACTATGAGTACAAACTCTCCTTTTTGTATTCATTGTAATGGAGAACATGAGCCAGAACACGTCCCCAATGTTTGACCAACATTAAAGAAAAAGAAATAAAAAACATCTAGGTATCTTGAATCTCAAGCTCCTACATTTAGTTGCTCATACGCACAGAAAGTAAGTGAAAATATATTTATGTCAAACAACATTAATAACATTTCGGCTCTCTCCACTTTAAAGAAAGCACATACTGCCTCAATTGAAACAGAACCTGCAACTGAACAGGCTACAGATCAGAGGGATTAGTGATAAGGGCTAGCTTCCCAGGTGCCCTGATAGTCCCTGTCCCCAGGCAGAAGCCCCCCCCCCCTACTGCATCTGCTATGGATGCAAATCTCTTCCTCATGAAATCAAGCCCTCTCCTAAATTACAGAATCCCTCTTCCGCACCCATTAAATCAAATAATAGTGCATTCCGACCTTAATAAAAAATTGATTGTATATATATTGGGCTTCTCTGTCTACCAGTATGACTACATATTTTCATATTAAATGATGTTGATGAAAATAAACGTCATCTAGTAAAGTCTGATTTAAATTAATACAGGACTGATAAGTGATACAGGAAGCCAAATTATTTGTCTTCAAGGAACACCTTAAACCAACCAATAATTTCTAATTACACTGATAAAATACTGAATACCTGAAAAGATTATACAATAAAAAAATAAATCGTAACAGCAGCAGAACACACAATCCCCAATATGTCAAAAAGCAAGGAAAAGTATATTAAAAATTCTAAGAAAAGTACGAAGATATTTTTTGACGGATATAGTAGTAATATTAACGATACAACTACTTTCCCTGATACTTTTCTACCAATCACAACTAATAAGGAATGGATTGCATTAAACTTTCATGACAATCATTCTCCAATGCTTAACATTCTCTTTACTAGCCAGGAATTTAACCATGCTTTGAGAGGCAGATAAATAATCCCCTTCAAAGAATTGAAATATAGTCAAAGGGATATCAACCCATGCATTTTGACAACTGCAGGGTTACAAATAATGCAAGATTTAGATAACAGGAAAGAGGGATTGTATTGGGCAGTAAATGATAATAGTAGGCCAGGCCATATAATGGGTGTTTGTATATATATGTTTCAGAATTTAATAAAGCTTAAAGAGTGGGACTATCAGCTGCACATGTCTGACAAATTAGTATGGCAATTCAATATGGCTATTTAATATTAACATTAATTACTTGATATTAGTATTCATTTAAGAGATTCCACTAATCACTCATTCAATTCTTCGATTTAATATTCCTTTAATTTAGAAAAATAGAGCTTTCAAAGGATAAATAATAATTTTGTTTTGTGTTACCTATTTAAGTTTTTTATTTAAATGTTTATAAGCATAATATTATTTACCAAATGTAAAATCAACTAAGCTAAAACATACTAAGAAAATAATTAGAAAATTTGTTCTAGATAATATAATAGGCACTATACATACTTATAAAATGTACATGTATGTACAATATGTATTGAATTACATCAAGAAAAATAAAAAAGAACCATAATAAAACCACCAAAAGATCATTTTCTTAAGCATTTCATAGCATGTAAATTATAGGAATATAGATATTTTATTTTGTTGTGGTTTTTTATCCCACGTAAATTTTTTTAAATTTTTTTTTTAACGACGAGAGCCGACAAAATGTATGACAATGTCAGCTACTTCGAGTTTAAGACGAAGTTCTCGTCTTTCTCGTAAGTTAGGCTCTCGCTAATGTAGAGGGAATTGAATGAGATAACTGGCTAGTCCTTGTGGTGTAATGGATTAATTAGCATTCCAGCCCGGATAGCAGGAGGTCCAGGTTCGATTCCTGGCGAGGACAGATAGTTTTTTATTTTCTGTTCCCTCTCATTAATTATTTAAAAAAAATTTATAGGAATATAGATTTTGGACATATTCTGTTCTACAAACTTTTTAAAACCCAACCAAATAAAAACAAAAATTTCAATTTTACTATGGGAAATTTGCTAAAACTTATCATTCTAGGTCTGAATAATCAATAAGAAATAAAAAAAGTAATATGCTAGTGGACATTAACAATTGTGACAGATCTGCATAGTTTGAAGACATTCATACTACACAAAGACAACAATTGAAAAGAGACGGAAATTGAGTTAACATGTATCTAATCTAAAATAAAAATTTAGGATGGAATTCAGCATATATTTAAGTCATTTTTTTTTAAAGTAATAAAATTAAAAATGAGGAAGCAAGAATGTAGACGAGTGGCCCTGAGTACAATGGAAGGAGGGAGTGGGAGATATATGTGACAGCCAAGAGGTGATAGGACCTGCAACCAGACTGTACTAGGGTTTTGAAATAGTAACAATAGTTGCCGACTTTGATAAGTATACCGGATGATATGTATTTCATTGTTATTTTTTAAAATATTTAACGTATTTATATATTTTTAGCTAAAATTATTTATATTTTATAACTCTCACTATTTATATAACAGTAATTTTTAATATTTGACTAATTGTAAGAATGTTAATTTTGAATAATTATTAATATTGTTACTAAATGACAGGCCTTTTATAGTGGCATTTTTTGTTGTGATGTAGACCCTGAAGAAATTAAATATTCCGAAACTGTTGGCATTCGAGTCAAGTTTTTAATCCTGTGATCAACACCCACATCCTGTCTATTTTTTTTAAAAAGAAGAACTGAGATTAGTTCATACAAAGAAATCCTTAGTTATAAGAATTTGAAGAACTAATTAAAACATGTAAATGCAGGACAAACTTAATAGCTATTAGGGTGGATATCTTATTTCTAGCCTTCTTAAAATTACCTGGAAGCACTGGAACTGTTATTCACTTTGTGATGTCAACAAGATGTAGCATTGACTTTTATTTTAGTGATATGCCTTTCCTATCCTCAAATGTTTTTTTCAGGGGATTCTTCCTCCCGATTTGTTCTTACTAACTTAGTGAATTTGATAGATAAAATCAACCAAGGATATGTTATAGGCACCAGATACACTAAAACTAAGGTTTTAACAATCTGTGTATAGAAAGCCAAGGAAGAAGCTAAGCTCACCAATGGTGTTAAGAAAAATTTAATTTGCCAAGAATTAGTTAGGAATTTTTCTAAGAATGCAGTGAACCACAGAAACTTATAAGAGGCATTAACTAAAGAAATTTATAGTGATTCCTTAAGTTTACTCAAGCTGAACCGAATGTTAACTAAGACTGTTAACCTCATTGAAACACTTAGTAACCACTTGTCTAGACATTTTCAGTTAATTTAAGAGAGTTTTTAGAATTTTAATAAATATTTATATACTAATATATTTATCAAACAAATTCTGAAGAAACTTTTAATGAGATTATATGTTTCAAGACTAGGATAAGAAGTTAGTATTGAGATCATGGATAAACCTAGATATAACCAGTGCCAAAGCTTACCAATTAGTCACGTCAATAAGATGTAACTTAGCACTTATATATTTTAGTGATCTGCCGTTTCCACGAACAGATAGTGTCCCCCCTTATCTATGCATAGAAAAATCCTTACATTATTAAATGCAGGGATTTAATTACGTCATAGTGGTATAATCAACAAAGGGTAGGTCACCGATGACCTTAGTAGTTGAGCGCCTTAAAACTACTACAACAAATGGTAGGTTATAGAGAGCAGATACACTAATGTTTCCATGAAAATATATTGGAATGTTGACTGATCAAAAGGTTTAATCAGGAGAGTTAGAGTAGCTTACCAAGTTACTATTCCTACCCTTAAAATCTTATATATTCCTTATATTATATACTTTTATCCTATCCCATAGTAATGCAGGCTTTTACTAAAAAAAAAAAAAAANTTTTTTAAAAAAAAAAAAAAAAAAAAAAAAAATCCATGAGGAGTAAGGGAAAAACATTTTTGTGGATAGAAGAGTTATCATAGTATAAAAGTAAATTGCTTGGGATGAGTTAACTCTGTACAGGTCAAATCTGCCATTCAAATATATAAATATTACTCTAATGGTAAGTGATACACAAAATAAATGATAAAGTAATTAAAAACTAGATGAATAAGTTGCTGAAAATTAATATCAATAAAATGGCAGATATATAAATAGGTACACACTTACAGTGTCTAAGCTTAGCACTTGGATAGCCGCACTGAGCACATCTTGATTTTTGTATGTGATATGAAGAACGACCACATCTCCTGCAAAGGGTGTGAGTCTTATTCCTCCTCTTACCAAAACTTGAGGTACCCTTCGTCTATATATAAAAACAAAATTAAGAAACCACACAACATTCTTAATATGGTTTGACAAATTATACATACTAGTACTGTAAGGGTAACAATAAAACTATCCAGTAAATAAAGGTTATAAATAACATTTTTAGAAAAACTGCTATCCATTTTACCTCAGTAAATAAAAATGTCAGGTGACATATAATTAAATTTAGGCTCCTTCACCAACATTTAAAAACTATAATAAACAGGGTAACTTAAAAAAAACCTCCAATGACATCTTAAAATTTCAAAATAAAATCAAAATTTTGTTAATAATCTTCATACACTTAACCCTTAAAATGTTTTTAAAAAAAGAGTTACTGTTGTCAATAAATTAAAAATTAATGCAAAATATAGAATCAATAAATCATAGACATAAACATCATACCATGGGTTTAGGTATAAAAAATGTTTACTGTCAGACCATGTGAAACAGAACAAAGAAAACAAAATAAATATCTACAGTCAAAAAAACATACAAAGGAAAAGTAAACAGATAAATGTTTAGAGATTTTTAAACTGCTTTTATACCAGGAATATAGATTGAACTTATAATTTCAGATTAAAAATGATTAACCGAACACTTACCATGATTCCAATATACTGAAAGAGAATCTACTTCTCGGCTGCCTAGATCTGAAAATTGAGATACATTAGCAACAACTGAATAATACATTTATAGGGTATCAAGAAGCCTAATAATAATTAACAACTTTATATCGGTAAAAAGAATATTTTATTAGAATTAAAAAAATTAATTATTTTAATAATTTTAAAATTAAGCAAGTAATGATAATCATATGAAAAAAATAGTTTCCAACAGGTAACATTTTTAATAAAAGTAAAATAAGGACCAGGATGCAACATAAAATTAAATGTAAAATTTAAAGGTATTTTTCCCGTAGCATTTTTCTGTAAAAAAATTTTTCCGAGGTACTGCGGAGTGAAAAAAAAAAATCCGTGACAGTAAAATACAATACAGAATCCATATATCCTTTTTCGTGTTTGTGTGTGGAAAAGTGATCATTTCAGTACTAATTATCTGTATGGTATATTTTTTAATAAAAATAATTTCTTTCTTTGTGATGTTTTATTAATTCACAGGAAACACAGTGAATTTAAGTGCTACATATTGAATTTTGGACTTCTAAGTTTAGTGCGTCACAGATGGTAACAGAGATGAATAACAGTGCGTTACTGGGGATTAACATCTTCAGCCAACTTTCTCGGATCTGGAATGTTTTATACACTTTATATGTAGTTTCTGTTAAAGTGTTTTAGGACAGCTTTGAGGGACCTTCAGATAATGGGCTAATGGGCACAATGTAACCAGAATAGAATTTTTGGGTCTGCAGCATCTGTGAAACGCAATATAGAAGAAGATATAATTCAATTAATAGTTATATAAAGAAGTTTAGACTAATTATTAAGTAATTTTTTACATAAAGAACATGATTTGAGTAAAAATATAATTATGCAAATACAATATTTAATTACGTCATAATAATGATTTCAACTCTCTCCTGGAAGAAAATATGGGTAAAGCAAGAACTATTAGGCTCATAAACATCATTCCATGGGTAGATGTTTATGAACCTAATAGCAGAATAGATAGTAACATTCTAGTTCAGTCCCGCTTTTAGTTATTTAGCCTGGTAATTTTATTATAAAATTTCAAATAAATATAATTTTGATTATCATATTCAACTTTAATTAAATTTGTACTAAATATATTTTAAGAAATGACAAAATTTGATGCCTTATGTTTGGTCATGAAGACTTCATTTTGCCGCATTGTCTCTGATTGAACCTATGAGATGGAAAGAATAATATATTTGTATTAAAATAGTAAAATCAAAACATTGATTTAAACCAGCCTAAAGATAAAAACAAAATAAAACATCCTGTATTTGTCTAAGTCCATCATAATTTACAGATACTTTTATGTATATGTGTGTATATATATATNCTTTAAAAATTAAACAAAAATTAATTTTTAAGCAAATGACCTCACTATCTGCTGAAATAAGAATTTTATTCAAAGTGATAGAAATATGAATAACTGTTATTTTCCTATCACAAACAATCTCTTTAATGACTGTGACTTTCGAATAGCAGTGAAAACAGTCTTATTTTAGCTTCTTCGTAGGTAACATCATTGTTATACTCCAAGTGTATTGTAATTTTAATTAATTTTTCTGATATGTTCTTAGTTTAAGTGTTGTCAGAAAAAATTTTCTTTCACATCTTTAAAAAATCTGATGTTTTTTCTTTGAATCTACATAATAATGTCTAATAAAACCAGTTCATCTGTTGGTCAAGAATTTCCTTCTGGTCTTGATCTTGATGTTTTAACTCGTTATTTTTTAGGCAGTCATTATAGATATCGTGAAAATGTTATAGTTCCTAAGCACCTAGGACCAGTTTCTATAAAATCAAATGAAGAAAAAATGGTTGATAGATTCTTTGAAAGCTGTACCTTTAAAACAATTATGAGTTGTGTTATAGGTTATGGTTTGGGGGCAGCTATTGGATTATTTACTGCTAGTGTTAATCCATCTGTTGCTCCTGATGCTCATAAACAAACAGTTCGAGAAATATTTAAGGAAATGAAAACAACTACTATTGGTTATGCAAAGAATTTTGCTATGATTGGAGCTGTTTTTTCAGCTGTCGAATGTACTATTGAATCACACAGAGGAAAATCAGATTGGAAAAATGGTACTTATGCTGGAGCTGTTACTGGAGGTGTAATTGGACTTAGAGCAGGAGTAAAAGCTGGTATTTTTGGAGCTGCTGGATTTGCTGCTTTTTCAACTGTCATTGATTATTATATGAGAAGTCATTAGACAACTAAAGCATATTTAAGGTAAATCAGATTTCAGGTTAATTAATCTGTAGTCTTTTTCCTCATAACCTCTGGAATTTTGTTGGATCCTCATATTTATTCATCAATATTTAAGTATAATAATAAAAAAATTCATAATGCAAGTTTCATTTACAATTTTGGTATGCCATTACTTTTATGAATACTCTACAGGTTCCACAATTTGATAAGGAATTATGAAATTCAAAATACAAGAGCAAACCTTGGTAAATACCTGATTTTTCATTTTTTCCACCGGTTTTTAATTATTTTCCTCCGATTTGTTTATTGTCTGAGCTTACATTTTCAATTGCTGTATTGCAATTTGCATTTATAAAATAGAAGTAGCAAAAAAAAGAATACTTTAAAGTAAGTCCTAAACAGTTTTGCACACATATAAATATTAATAGAAAGAAAATTAATTTTTTGCATTTTACTATGTAAATTTAAATAAATCAAAGGCAGGAGAAGGATACTTCAGATGAGGACTATATCAAAAAATAGAGATTGGTAACTAAATAGTTGGTTGAAGTTTATTTTTTATTTGTAAGATTCACTCAATATCTTTTTACCTATCTAATATTGTATTAATTACCATAAAGATAAGCAGTAACATGAATATTCAAGTGGAAACCTTTTTCCACCTATAGATTTTTTTTTTTTTTTTTTTTTTTTTTTGCTGTTTATATTTATAATTCCTAATTAAATTATTTATCATATTGTTTTTTAATTATATTTATTAAATCAAAATTTGGCCTAAGTTGAATTAGAGTTAAATTTTTTTGGAAGTCCTGTGTGTAAAAGTGACATGAAACTGGCTCATGTTATCTGAAATACCAAAAAAAGCTGTCACCTTAGACTGCTTTTTTGGTATTTCAGAATTAAATAAACTTAGATTTTTTATTAGTAGATGTTTTATGTTGGGGTTTGGTCAGGTACCTTGAGCGAACCCAAACAAAAAAAATTTACTAATAATCTTTATGGCCAAAAACTATCCATTTATATTTTTAATTTTTTTTATTATCTCGAAGTAGTACTCTGAATAAAGGGGGAAGGGAATATCCTTCTATGAATAAAATTTAAAAAAAACCTTACTATATAACAATGGTTATCCTTTTATTTATTTTTCCTATAAGAAATCCAAAAACTTCTAAATTGATTCCAAAGTAGCTAAATACTCTATAGGATTTTTACTAAATTCCCAAATTTCCTCTAGTGGCTCAAAAACATTTTTCTTGAAGTTACCTAAATGTCCCTAGAATAACTAAGAATATTAGTTATTCTAGAGACATTTTTGGCAACTTCAAGAAAAATGTTTTTCAGCATCCAGAGGCAATTTGGGATTTGACCCAAAAAAGTAATAGGGCAGGACACTTCATCGGACACAAGATGGACAGCATCTGTACTACCTGGTAACTCTGAATTTTTCACAGAAGCTTTCGTACAAATAGTTGCATAGAAGCCTTCTTAATCTGCGGACAAAGATTTGTCACTTAAACGTTACCAAGCTTGCAATTCCTTGGATATGACAGTTTGGACTGGATATTTAGGCAGATGGTGAAAGAGATATTCGCCATCACGATGATCACTATTTTGGACTGCATCTTCGACTCTAGAATAAGTGGCTAATTTGAGGGCAGTGAGTATGGATGCCATCTATAACCTTCTCCAGGGTGTGGTGTTAGGAACATGCAGAGAGAAGGCCCTGGACCATTTGGAGCTAGCCTGGACCTCCGCAGGTATGCTTATATAGGCCCTATATAAGCAGCTTGCTCGTGCCTCTTTGTCTTGCAGCTTGATGTGGTTTGTCTTGAGAGTTCCTGCAGTCGGCCTTGAGTTTTTGCTATGTGATAAACTAATTGTGACAGTTTAGTGATAAATAAATTATTGTGTTAACTCTTAGTGTTTTTGTAATAAAAATAGATGTATCATTTTAAAGCTGCTGTAAGTAATAGCTGTTATTTCTAATTGTATAATAGATATAAGGGCAGTAGTAAGTAGATTGTTAACTAGTGGTAAGCATTTGTATTTTATAATAAATTAGAGATATTGTATTTGTAGAAGTAGTTATTTTATTCACTTGTAGCTCATAACAATAATTATATTTTAGAAAATAATACCTTCACAGAAGGAGCCGATGGTCAAAATATAAAACACTATTCAAATGGAGAGTTTTTTCTTATCATCGTAGATATTATTATTAGATTTTTTTTGGGGGGGGGGGAGGGGTCGGTCAAGATAGATCCAAAAAATACAAATCTTAAAAAAGTGTATTTTTATAAAATTATTTGCCAACATTTCCGCTTACATTGTAAGCCATCTTCAGACCTTTTGAAATAAGATGTCATAAGAATACAAATAAAAGTAAAAATAAATGATTTACAATATTATAATATAGAATTGCCATAATTAAATGTAATATGATATCAAAAGTATGAATGTAGTAAACTATGTAGAAGAATTCAGCATGCAGAAAACAATTAACCACACCTACCTATCATGAAGACGAGAGGGGACGTCTTGTCTCTAGGTTCACATTTTCATGACTGTGCAGTATGATTTTGAAAAAAGTTTTTGCGAAGGACACAGTGGGTGGGGGGTAAGAGGCAGTAGTTACAAAGGAAGAGTGGCATGTTTCAAAAGCGGCAATAAAATGACAAAGAAAAAGGAAGGGTACTATTGCACATAAATAACTTTTGGAACTAGGAAAAATTTTTGAGGGTTTATTTTGAAGGAGGGCTAATGGCTTTTCAGAATTTTAAAAATGTTTGAATAAGTTGAAGAAATTTTTTCTATGTCAGTTCTGTCATTAACTGGATTGTGTTGTAAGTTAACGTGAACGTTTTCAGATAAAAGGCGTTTGTGTTCATCGAGTTCAGTGGAAAGAATGGTAATGTTCTTGAAGTCAAATGTGTGTTTTTCATGAAAAACATGTTTTGTAAGGGCTCATGTTTTATCAATTTTTGGGGAAAATTAAGGGTCCGGTGTGGAATACTGAAATGCTATAAAGTAGTCTTATGGTGATTTTTGTTTTAGGATGTGAAAAATATTACTGTTTGTGGAGGAAATATAGTCTTTGTCTGCTTTTTTACTGATGTGGTTTTCGTTCTAAATTTATGTGAATTGAGTCAGCTAAAAATTGTTTCTCAAGGTTGGGTTCAGTTGCCAGAAGAGTGACTTTGTCAGAGTTTTACGTATATTTGTCAGTATTAGAGTGTTTTGAAAGAGCAGTGGTGTTTTTTAATTTTTATTGTCATTTTGATAATTACTGATCAACTTCAGTTGCACATCTTCTAAACAAAATATAGTTATTGAGGTCATGTTGCTGACATGATTTTCAAATTTTTCATTAAATGTTTCTTTATCATATGTAACTGGTGTCATTTAAGTGTGTTTGTGTATACATTCATGTTTTTTTTAAAATATATCATGTTTATATTCTGATCTCTTTCATTTGTATTGTATTTTATTTTTGAATAAGTATCATCTTTATAGAACTATGACCAAGCCTCTATAAATCTAATATTTGTGTTTCTTAAACTGAAGATTTGATTTCTTAGTTGTATATGTGTGTGAGTGTATGCATGTGTATTTATATTTGAACGGCCTATGAGTTCTTTAATATATTATTTTTATTTATACTTATTCATTCCTTCTCTTTACTTATTTATTTTTGTAATTATAATAAGATTAATTGTATAAAGAATGCCAAATTCTCATGTACGTTCTACAATGTTAAATTGCTTGGGAATAAGTCTAATCTGTAAAACTGCTAGTGGTATTTTTACAGTTATATTTATTCATAATTGCAAAAATATTTAAAGATCTTTGATCTATATCTATCTATAAAAAAAAAAAAAACAAGGTTCTATAATGACCTCTGAAAGGAAGAAATTAAATAACCCCATACAATTAATATTATTAGAAGTTTGGCTCTATGAGTTATTATAGTAAACTAAAGGCTTATTCTGAAGATCAACTCTCAATTTTTGTTAAACAAGTATTTTAATATTTTCTGTTTCATTTCAGATGCTGAATTCCAGTTTATTGTAGAATCCCAAGTTGAACTACTGGAACATTCATTTGGATTAATTATTACTACTAAAATCTGTGTTTGTGCTAAATATGAATAAACTGTAAATACTATTGTAAATATGTAAATTATATTCATTTTTATTTTATACAGTTGTATATACTTATAACAGTTATCTTGAATATTTTTAACTTGAAAAGTTTTTGACTCAACCCCATACCAAATTTTTAATTGAAGAATAAATAAAAACAGAAAAAGTTTGTCACAGGACGAGCATAAATATGGCATATTTCCATGCTTCATTAAAGATGGGCATAAATACAATTAAATGACTAATATAAATTTTAAATATTATCTCGCAAACTGAGAAGGACAATGAAGGTAAAGTCTGACCTACAGACAGAGAGGGAGGGGGGTAGGGTTCTTAACTAATTTTTAAATATCTTCCTTATTTACCAGGTATGCACGTTTAAAATGTCGTTTATTTCTTAAAATATATACACAGTAATTTAAAAAAAAGTATAATATATTTTATTCAAAGTACTGGCCCTCGCTTTCTACACATTTTGTCCATCTCTCGGGCAATATATGGATACCATTCCAAAAGAATGCTTCATCTTTATCGAGCCATTTTCGTACGTTTTCGAAATTGTTGAAGTGTTGCTCCGCCAATGAGTGTCCCATCGATGAGAAGAGGTGATAATCAGAAGGCGCCAGGTCAGGTGAATACGGCGGGTGGGGTAGGAGTTCCCAACCAAGCGAAGAAATCGTTTCCTTAGTCAATCTGGCTGAATGTGCAGGAGCGTTATCATGCTGAAGAATGACTTTGGCGTGCCTGTGAGCCCATTCTGGGCGTTTTTCGATCAATGCGTGACTCAAATTGATCATTTGTTGTCGGTAGCGCTCGGTATTGACTGTTTCGCCAGGCTTGAGAAGCTCGTAGTAGACTACTCCCTTCTGATCCCACCACACACACAGCATTGTCTTCTTCCCAAAACGATCCGGTCTTGCACTCGATGTGGATGGTTGTCCTGGCGTTACCCATGATTTTTTTCGTTTGGGATTCTGAAAATAAATCCATTTTTCATCGCCAGTTACAACTCGATGCAAAAAACCCTTTCTTTTGTGGCGTAAAAGCAGCATTTCGCACACAGTTTTTCGTTTTTCCATCTGTCGTTCGTCCAATTCATGTGGAACCCATTTTCCAACCTTTTGAATCTTTCCCATAGCTCTCAGGCAATCGGAAATGGCTTGCCTAGTGACATTCAACTGTTCTGCCATCATTTGTTGGGTTTGGGTATTGTCTTCGTCTAATAAAGATTGCAATTCGAAGTCCTCAAACTTTTTTGGTCGATTTTCTCGTTTTTGATCAGTAACATCAAAATCACCACGTTTGAAACGTTGAAACCAACGTTCACATGTCTTGACGGTTGGAGCAAGATCGCCATAAGTGTCAACAAAAATTCGATGACATTCAGATGCCTTTTTCTTTTGATTAAATAAGAAAATCATGACATGCCGCAAATGCTCTTTATTTGGCTTAAAATTAGACATTTTTAACACCAAAGATATGATACGTCCACGTAAACGACTTAAAAACAACTGACTTTTGTAAACAAATGACTAACAAACAAAATAGCGTTTAGAGATAAGCAAATCCTTCAATAGGCTAAGAGCGCATTCTATTGGAATTAAAACGACATTTTAAACTTGCATACCTGGTAAGTACCTTTTGTAAAAATGATATAGAACATAAATGTTAAAAAATTTAATTCTACAACATTTTTGTTTTAAGCTTTTCCTAATAAATATGATATAATAATAATATTTAATTGGGTCTTTATACCTGTAATCTTTCCCATGCTCTCATCTGATTTTAGCCAATTGGTTTATATGTTTCAAGAGTATGAGGGCTAAATTAACACTCAAAATTACATTCATGAATATTTTCTTAAATATGCGTATTTATAAAGATTTTGTGAAATGTAAATAAATTATTAGATGATTTTAGTTGGGGTCCGGTCAAGGTAGATTTCAAAAAAATAAAAAATTAAAAAAAGTGTATTTTTTTAAAGATTATCTGCCAACGTTTCGACTTACATTGCACACATTTGATTTTGAGAACATAACCATTCTTTCCACTGAATCCTATGAACACAAATACCTCTTATCCGAAACCATTCACATTAACTTACAACACAATCCAGTTAATGACTGAACGGACATAGAACAAATTTCATCAACTTATTCAAACATTTTCAAGATTTTAAAAACCATTAGCCCTCCTTCAAAAAAAACCTGTCAAACATTTTTCCAGTTCTCAGTTCTTAAAGTACTTACTCCCAATAATACTCTTCCTTTTTTCCTTTGTCCTTTTTATTGCCCCCTTTTGAAACAGGCCGCTCTCCCTTTGTACCTTCCACCTCTTACCTTCCCCCCCCCATCCTTCCGCCACCCACGGTGTCTTTTTTCAAAAATTACATTTTCCTCTCAGTCATGGAAATTGTGAACTTAGGGACAGGTCGTCCTCTCTCATCTTTATGATAGGCAGGTGTGGTCAATTATTGTTTTCATTTATTTCAATAATTTTTTTAATAGGTAGTTGTCTGCATGTTTTTAAATTCTCTTACATATCTTTCTAAATTCATACTTTTGATATCACATTACATTCTATATTATAATATTGTAAATTATTATTGTATTCTCATGACATTGTATTTCTACAGCCCTGAAGATGGATTACAATGTAAGCCGAAATGTTGGCAGATAATCCTTTATTAAAAAATACATTTTTTAAATTTGTGTTTTTTGGATCTACCTTGACCGAACCCCAACTAAAATCATCT
>KZ806998.1:276418-299540 GCA_000696205.2 Oncopeltus fasciatus
ATCAATTTTGTACTTAAAATATTCTAAAAGAAACATAACAATATTGTTTTTTGTACTTTCACTTTTCACGTATAGTATAACTACTCTTTATGATTAAGTGCTGTATATCTCAAAAACCAGAGCTAATAAAAAATTTTCAATGTTATTTTCGTTTTTATCACCCCAAAATTAGTAGAAATAGACTAATTTAGTGTAGGAAACATTCAAAAAATTTTTTTGTTGTGCAGTGTAATCCTCTCTTCATAAATTAGAATTATGATATAGAAAATTCCTAATAAACTAAATATTAAACAAACAGCAGGGTAAATTTCAGTATTGTTAATTATCATAGTAAGTACATTTTTGGAGTAGTACGTTGAAAAAAAATTGACTTTGGTTCCTCATACAAAGATTAATAGGGAAATGAGCCCTACACTTTATTTGTAAAATCACAGAAAAATGTTATCATTTGTAAAGATGATTATATTGGTCATTTAGGTCATCAATCAAATAGAAGTGAGACTGAGAAATTAAATATTGAAATTATAATTTTTAGACATCCGAATTCAGGTCAAATATTCCTACTAATCTTATGTCTCTAGGAACTTCTTACTTTTTAAGAAATGAATTAGTCATAGATAAGTTCCTTTTAAAGGTAAGTATACCTATGCCCTAATATTTCTTCCTCCTATTTTAATCAAAAGAGTGACATAAAAGCTGTAAGAGAGCCTTTAAGTTCTAATTATAACTGTCAAAATTTATTTTTGTTAACTATAATTGCATATATTATTGTAATATTAATTTTATAATTTCAGAATTAGTTACCAGTTATCCCTAGCAGCCTAATCATAAATATATTTGTTTTTGGTGCATAGCTTGAATGGTATAGATTTTTGAATTCATATCGATAGCTAGTAAGCTCTAAATAACTAACCAGTTTTCCATCAAGTTTCTTCGAAGTTGGGCTGGATGGTAGATTACGTTTCCTTTCTTCAGTTTTAGCAGCTGGGGTTGTAGCACGTCTTGAACTCACTTGGCCTCTTATTGCTTTGTTAGATGATTCTCTTGTCAGAGGAGGTGAAGGAGCACTATCGGAAGTTACCTTTGGCACCTGAAGATGAACAATAACTTATGAAAATTGATTACAAGTTCTGAAAAATAGTAATGATTTGCATGAATCACATATAAGAACAAAGTATCACACAAAAGAAGCTCACTCAGTTTAGTTGGGACAACTACCTGTCTACCAGTAGGGCTAGGGCTTGAAATAGCAGTTAGCTAAAACGTGGCAAAATAAATTTATTATTCTAGTGGATATATGAACTGTTAGATCCATATCCTTGCCCTGAAATTATATGTAAATATTGATAATTTAATAAAGAATACAATCTACTCTCTTTTAAAATTGTATTTTATTGGATCAACCTTGAACCCCAAAATAATCTTCTCTAACAATAATCTTCACAGTCAAAAACTCTTCATTTGAAATTTAAAAAAATAAGTACATTAAGAGTATTTAATAGAAAAGGTATCAGACCCATGGATAAATACATACAAACAAATAATAAATTTATATAGGGACAGTATTAACTGAGACAGTTTATTCTATTATATTTACATAAAGAACAACAACCAAATTAGGTTTCTTTTAATTTTGTTATAGTCAAAAAGATTCTAACTTTATTTATCAAAACACCATTTAAGGAAATCATTTATTAATTGTACTTGTTGATAAAACAGAAAGTCAAATAATGCTTTCCTTTAGAGATAGCCAAAAATCTAAGAAATAGGATAAGTATCAACTCAAAAGGATAGATATAAAATAATATCAATAATAACAAAAATAAAGATCCGATTTCAATATTAACATTACGCTAACATGAAGTATAGAATGACAAGAAAACAAATAAAAAAACAAGTAGTAACAGAAAAACATACATGCACAAGAACATTTAAATCACAATATTTTGAGTCTGAAAAAACCCTTTTAAGTACATATACTTTAGAGCAGTGAGGGACTATGCCATGTTTTTGAGTTTTTAAAATTACCAGAAGCTATCAAAGGGAACGGCCAGTATTTGATTAGGATAGAATGTCAGGAATTTATAAGTGTTAGTTATAGAATTTTATAATTCATTTTATTATCTTCAGAAGTACTAAATGTGACCTTACTATTTTTCCATATTTATTCATTTCAAGTATGCGATAATTTATTAATGAACAAAACAAAATAAGTCTGTCAAAAATCTGAAAAAATCACTTATAATTTGAAAAGCAACATTGATAGCAAATTTTAGTTGGGGTTCGGTCAAGGTAGATCCAAAAAACACAAATTTAAAAAGTGTATTACATTTTTTAAATTTGTGTTTTTTGGATCTACCTTGACCAAACTCAAACTAAAATCATCTAAGAATAATATCTATGGTAAAAAAAAAAAAAAAAAAAAAAAAAAAAAAAAAAAACTCTCCTTTTGAACATTGATAGCAAAATTTTACAACAGAAACATTATAAAGCAAAATAAAATAAGCGATTCTATTTTTCATTTTTAAATTGATAATGAAAATTATAAAATTATTAGGAAAAAGAGAGTATAATAACTGGACTACCTTAGATGCAATGGCAGGTGGTTCTGGAGAAAGTGGAGGTGGCCTTTTGTTTGTTGAAGTTTCCTTGATGTTATTTATAATATTTTCTGTCTTTATATTATTATTGTTATTTAAACTAATACTAGAGGATTTGATAGGTGTTGAACTTTCAGAAAGAGTCCTTCTTCTCCCTCTCCGCCTTTTATCCATATTATTTGATGAGAGAAGCGTGCACTTCTCACCAGATGCGCAAATCCCAAGACCTGGTCGATGAGGTATTGTAATTTCACTCTTTGGATCAATGGCCACTGTACTCACAACATACAAATGAAGAGTTCCTTTTTCAATGCAATGCCGAATCTAAATGAGGAAGAAAAAATTAAATGAGATGAAGAAATGTTTTGGATAATTATTAAATAACACGGCTTTTGTTTCAAATAATGGGATAAATTATTAGTTTATAACAGAAAATTCCCTAACTATGGTATCTTAATCTTTTCATTCTAATAACAGAGATGATACTTGGTGTTTGTTGTAAGGAAGCTACAGTTCCATCCTCGAAAGAAGGATGTTTAATTAACATTTAACATAGGAATGGTATGTGGAATAAGGCCTAATGAAGCCTTCAGTTATACAAGGGGACATAAAAAAAAAAATCAGATGCATTAAATATCAATGAACTAAAGAACCATAAAATATACAAAAGTTACCATTCTAATATTCTGTTTGTAAAGATTGTATTTTCTGGAAGCAAAGCAAGGAGTTAAGGAAACAAATCAGATTGTAAGAGCTTGCCACTTGTAGAATTAGTTTTAAATATAAGTTAATTGTTTTTATTTGCTACTAAGAGTTAGATTTCAGGCATTTTTAAATAATATAAATTTAGAAATAAAAAGAATTAAAGACATAGTAGAAATGTAATAAAAACAGTAGTCAGAGCAGTGTAAAATGTGCTTCTTTAACTGAAGGTTTCTCGTAACCTTTTACTTTCAGTTTAATATTTACTATTATTGTTATTATACACTTTTATATTTACAATTAATAAAAATAGTACACAATATCTAAAACCTGTTAAGTTTTTCACCAGGTCATGTTTCACCCAAGTCTTTCTCGAGCTGAATTGTACTAACACAACTAAGCATAAAATTTTTGAGCAATTTTAGTGTCACAACTCATGACAAAAATGTTTTTTCTGTTTTTGTTTTTTTATTTCAAGTATGATTTACAAATTAAGTATCTAAATATATATATATGTTTAAATTAACATGGTATGTACAAAGTAAATAACTGACACAAAAAAACAAACAAATCAATATTAGTTTTGAATAAGAAATATGTAATTTATAATCCTTCAAGTAATTAATTAATTCAAAGCATATTAAATAGTAAAACAAATAAAGTCTGACCTCTGCATTAGGAGAACAAGAAGACCTGATAAATCTTGCATCATTTCCATATGTTGTTGCATCTACTTGAACTTCAGTAACTTCTGCTCCAGGACCATTGATACGGTGATGAAAGACATATTGCTGCTTATTGTTGGCCCCAGATATAGGAATCCCACCCTTAGAGAGCATATACTTTCCCCGAACTTCTATAATTGCCTGATTTGCTGGCATGTAGGCTGTTGTTATAAGAATCTAAAAAAAAGTTAAAGCAAAAATAAGTCTAACAATTCATAATACATAATATGTTTATTTTCAATGGTGTGAAAAAGTGAACAAAAAAAATTCCAGAAGAGATTTTAAGAAACTTAAAAATCATTGCAATGTCAATACTATTTTTAGGTTATGATTTTCACATAGGTTTAGTAAAATATGCTAGTATACACTTGTACAATTTATTATTTTTTGGATTATCAATCCCCCTCCCCCCAAGCTTACCATATAGATATCTGTCTTGCCTACTGTCCAACTTATCTCACCGTGGTAAATAAAATAAAGCACAACTTGATTATGGCTAGAAAAAATATAACATTTCACATTCAAGTAACTTTCATGTTCTACAAATTTATTTTTCAGAAAAATGCAACGATTAACTTACTTGAGGTTGTTAATAGAAGAATACCGATATTGTTTTATTACAAGAACGCTATTGCGTTTCAATCAAGCTAGCTGGGTTTCCTAAAAATGTAAAAATATTGCTAAAAGTGAGAGCAGCCATAGTAGTATTTAATAATCAAATAAATATTATGAATGAAGCACCGCAGCAGTGAAGATAATGCAACAAATTTTTTTATAACTGATACAAGTTTTATATTTATAGCTAGTAATAATATTTTCATAAAGATATTGAAATTTATTTAAAGTTATTAGATCTCTTTCACATAACTAAAAAAGAAAATATACCGATATGCACAGATAATAATTTTCAAAGAAGATTTTAATATGATGAAGTAACAAATGCTTGAAAAAAACTAGTAGAATAATTTAATAGCTGTGAAAATATTAATAACTTTTAAATAGTTAAAGGAATCAAGACAATAAACATCAAATGAGAAAATTAAAGAAGGAAGCTGCAGATGAGACGAACCCATGGGATATCATTCATAAATTTAAGTTATGTAAATTTAGATCACTAACACGCTCAGCACAGACAAGAAGGAAGATAGAAGGTTAACACTAATACCTAAGAGGAACATGGAATACCTTAATTGTAAAGATTTTAGTTGTTATCCGATTGACTAAACATTTATATTGATCAAAATTATCAAGACAATAAATATTTTTAAGGGTAAAAAGTCACCTGGTATTGATGGTGGTACTGAGAAAGATTTTGGAATTGTACCTAAAAACACTAAAAATACTGAATAACAAAAGTTTGAGAAGAGGGTATTTTCCAATTAAATGGAAACACACCCTGGTCACAATCACATTACAATAATGACTAACAATAACAAATTATTAGGATGATAAAGGAAAGTTCTGACCAATTAGTACAAACGTTTACCTGACATGTATTACAAAAATTTCTGACCTTAAGAACAATGTTTCACTTATATAAGAATAATAAAATCTATCCATAAAATCTATATTTAATCCATTTATATTCTTTAAAGATCAACTAATATGCAATGAGAATTATAAGTGGTGCCCTTCAACCGATTTACTTCAATACAATTGAACCTAAACTAACTATGTCACATACAATAAGATGGAAGTTAAGTCAAAAACAAATTCAAGCAAATTTGTTTAAACAAAGTTAAAAGAAATGTAAAGGCTGGTGGCCATTGGAAGAAGCCATTGTCCTAACAAGTATTGAACTAATTATTCTCAAATTTCATTCACACTGTAAATTTTACAAAATATATCTTTTTGACAAAGATATGAGAATCATGTCCAGAGCACTCTAGAGTTGTAATAGATAGAAAATTTTGTTAGAGCCTTGAGATATTTATGGGTGGGAATAAATCTGAGTGGGATATGCATTTCAATGGAGAGGGATGAAGAAAAAATGAGCAGTAGGTTCACGCTGAAACTTAAATGTACTAACAACCAGACCAAAAGCCAATTGATGGAAGAGAATTTAGGATGCAGGAGGAACATCACTGACTCTCATAATTAGAATTCAATCATAGAATCTGTCCAGAAGCATCTCAAATCACTCACCAATAGTCCTAAATAAAGAAATTAATGAATGGTAAATTTCTGTGGGTGAGGGCTCATGTTCGATGAAACCAGGCCAATTTCAACCTTTAACAAACTCTTCTTACAGTTTACGGAAAGCAGCTTAAATACCAAATGAGGTTTCTTTATTTTAAAACTAACAGTTACTAAAAGTTTTTTTATCTATTTTTGTTTATTTTTAAGGAGAATGTGCTGAAACATAATTAATGAAAACTAGACCTCATATACTATTACTATTAGTTAACTTATTTGTATATAACTATTAGTTAATTATACCTATGAGTCTGTATAATTAACTAATAGTTATATACAAATAAGTTTAATTAAAAACACAACCCCCAAAAACCCCTAAGTGAAATTAACTATTAATTCATATAAAATTGAAAATCATTTTTTAATTTAACATTCGAAAAAAAATGTAAAATTAAAAATAAATTTTACATTTGTTTTAAATTAAAAATAAATTTTTCAAGTGTTTTATTTTCCATTATACCAAGCTTACAACAGAAACTCTTAAGTTTTTCATTTTATAATGAAAATAAGAAATATTGCATCACTTAACATTTCTCAATACCATTATGTTAAAAAAAGTTAACAAAATATTTAAGTATATAGTCATTAATGGCAGTATAAATATTAAAAATGCATAAATAAAAGAAAGTATTTGTAATGAAATGTAATTTGCTTATATGAGGAATTACTTATGACAAGTTTTATATGATTATTTTCAATAACATCAACAGCAACAAATATAATAAAGGACTAAAGAACTAGACAAAAGTTCAATATTTATATTAATATAATTGCTAAGTAACTAAGATTAATATTCAGTGAGATATTTAAATCAAGGAAAATATAAAAGGCATCATCTGGGAAGCAAGAGACTCACTAAGAAGGAAACTTAGTGATACGGTTATAATAGTAGTGTAATAATATGTATACTCAGTGGTGAGAAATGGTGACAATAGAAAGAGCATCAATAGGTGGGAGTGGGAAAATTACTAGTAAACTGGGAATGAAATGGCTGATGATTTGGCAAAGGAAGCAGGTGAGGATGAGACAGAAGGGGTGTACTTTTTAGCTCTGAAGTCGTATCTAGAGGGCAAGCAGTTTACATTGATTTAGGATTGTTAAGAAGATTGAGTAAAAACTGAACACAAAGAAATACTTTTCAAGGAAAAATGCCGTATAATTAATGATGAGTTGATGAGAGACTTAACAAAGCATCTTATGTGCAGGAATCATACTTTTACCGCTTTAAAATTCTAGAAAATCCATGCTGCCTGTAACTCTCTAACATCACAGACATGGGAGCATATAATTTATGAATGAAAACTCTTACAAGAAGTGTTACTTCAAGTAGATGCTGATCTGCAAAGGAGCCTGATTTTGTTTACAGATATTATTTTCTATCCTTCTGTTATTTTATAGCAAAAATTAATATGATATAAAAATATTGAATATATTATTATTTTTAAGCACAAGTTATACATTAATTAGCATGTAGAATTTTATTTTTAAATATTTGTTCTTTTAACTGAGTTTACTGATGAAAGAAAAAAAAGTAAATAGCTTGATTTTCTTATAGGAAATTGATTTAAAAAAAAAAAAACTTAAATTATATGTTTACCTTAAGACCTGAAGGGAGAAGAGAGATCTTAGATTTTGGAGTTGCAGTGAGAGATGAAGCTAGACGAAGTTCTGAATGAAGACCATTCACCTTGATGGCAGAAATACGAGCTCTTAGTTCAGGAGAGTAGTGATTAGTGACTGCCTCCTCATAGGAATCTATCCACTGCCGGAGCTGATGGATACCCTCTGATGGTGAAGGTGAAGTCACTTCACCCCCAGAGCTACCAGAAGTGTCCTTCTTTTCTGAAATAGACTGAAAAATACATAAATATAAATTTCATGATATGATAATTATTGAATACATAATGATGTTATCAAAAATCTGTATTATCGCACAGAGCGGTCTTGGCAAAAAAATTAAATTAAAATTATGAATGACAGATTCAATCAAAGATATTCCATTTTAAAGAAATATTTTACTTTAATTTTATAATTATTATGATAAGTTAGACTAAAGTAAAACTACCCTGTACAAACAGAGGCAGATTTGATACCTTACACTAAACCTACTCCTATATAGTCTATAGTCTAAAAAGTACCTTAAATTAGGACCTTGCAGAGACCTAGGGGCACAACTTAAAGAGTTTCAAGTTCAATAAAATCCGTTCAATAGTTTTTAATTTTAAAATTTTATAATATTTGCCATTTTAATAAAAATTTGAATTATAATTCTATAGAGAGAGGGAGCGACTTACCATCTCTAAAGTTTCTCCTTAACCACCAGCATTTAATGACCTCCAAGCTATGCTTCAATCTTTCTTCTCCAAATTTCGGGCCCTCCTAATTCCTCTTATGAACCTCCTGACAACAGTAGTCACAAATATGACTTCTTCCCCTAGCTTAAAATGAATCCCTTCTTTCTGAGTTCCTTTCTATCATCCTTTGGAATACTAACAGCAATCAAACACATACAAATGAACTGAAACTGACTCTAGAAGCCAAAGATATAGACATGCTTTTACTAACTGAAACATGACTAACAAAGAATAAAAAGCTTATTATACTAGGATACAATACATACTGAACTGATTACCCTGACAAACGAGCTCACGGTGGACCTGCACTCCTCATTCACACATTCCCATAGTCATTATGAAGTACCCTCCACTCCTACAGACTCTCTTCAATCTAAATCAGTGGCCATCTAAACTTCCACATCTCAAATTGTCCTTTGTGCAGTGTACTGCCCTCCTAACAAATTCATCACCTCAAATCAGCTCCAAAAACAGTTTTAATCCTTAGGTCCCTGTTTCCTCTGCTGCAGAGATTACTATGTGAAACACTAGCAGTGGGGCTCGAGAACGTCCAATTCCCATGACCGTGCTTTTATATTGCTGTTTCCTCTCACAACCTCTCAACTTTAAGTCCGTCATCTCCTACCTACTGGCCCACTGATATACGTCTTCTAGATATCCTAGATTTCTTCATAAGTAAAAATCTTATTCCTTTCCATCAGCCTATGAACGATAATTCTTCTGAAAACAACCCTTTCCTCCTCACACCTATCCCTAGACAATTGCCACCAGCCCTAATAAATGGCCATTATTTAGAACTCTACTAGAACTGTCCCTTGAACTCAGAATCTGCTTGAAGACTGCTGAAGAGTTGGATGATGGTGAACAGTTCATTACTGTTCAAATTCAGCAATGCATTTGGAAGGCAAACTTGAAAGCCTCTTTTACTCCATACAAACCCCGCCTTGATTAAATTAAAAATCTCATACTGGCTAAGTGTCAAGCTACAGCCACGTTCCAGAAGCTCAGGCATCCCTCAGATCATATGAAGTTTAACTAACTATCCCATCTTGTAAAACAAAAGCTAGATATATTACTAAATAAGGCTTTTAATGCCTACCTCTCAAGCCACTCAGCAGCGGACAAATCACTTTGGGTTATCACTAACAGAATTTTAAAACATGTGCCTTCTGCCCCCCTTGTGTCAAAGAGATGGTTCGTGGACCTCTTCCGACAATGGCAAGGCCCAAATTTTTGCTCAGCACCTCAAGCAAAAATTTACTCCTCTACCAGATCCTGATAATTTGTCCAATAGGACAGAGTTTGATGAGTCAATTGACACATCAATACCAATGTCTTTGCCGAATGAGGTAGTAGCCCCTTCTGATGTCAAGTATATTATTAACTAAAATAAATTCTATAAAGAAATATACAAATCTAGTTCTTCAAAATTCAAAAACAAAACTAGTCAAGATTATACGTAAATAATGTAATAAAACTTTCACTCACTTCTCTAGATTTCTTGACAATAGTTTTCTTTTGCTTCTGCTTGGCAGTTGGTTTGGAATACTTTCCTCTCTTGCTCTCAGAGTTGGTTCGCCATCGACCAGCTTTTCCTCCTCTTTCACGCCTTCGAGCCATTCCTCGCCCTGAGCTTCCTTTACGACCTCCCACAGTCCCACCAGCACTGCTCCCAGAACTTCCTCGACCTTCAATACAAGGAACATAAAATGACTATGAATTGAAACAAATTCTACTAAAAGATACTTTTACTGTTTTACGAGCATTTAAGTAAAATAATGTCTTAAGAGAGAAATTACAAGAAATATGTTCCAGATTGATAATATAAATGGATTTGAATTATTTAATTATATGAATCATTCATCTGTGAAAACTCATGTATAACTCATACCAGATGAGGAGATTGAGAAACAATTTTTGGGAGAACATAATTCTTCAATATTCATAAATACTTATGGGCTTGACCATGTAATTAATAAAGTAACTTTTTGTCAAGATTTCAACATCCTGTGATGTCTTATTTATGGCTGAAAGTAGAATGAGAGTAGAATGCTCATTCTACTTTCAGTATAGAAGAAGTCATCACATGATGTGCAAAAGCTCAGCAAACAGTATTTTTACTACATAATCAAGCCCAGAAGTATTTATGAATATTCCAAGAGACCGTAGAAGCCTACTTGAACATCATATTTCCTCAAATTAATATCTGTCCTGAATCAACAATATTTAATTAAAATTATTATTTAAATTTTTGACAAATATAGAATATAAATGTTTTAGAATTAGAACATTTATATTTTGTTACATATACATTTTTTTTAATGGTAATGATAATGAGAATAGATATACTAAGAAGAAAGATTCTTATTTTATGTTCAGGCTGGTCATCTCTCCTCACCGACTTCTCAGTTCAGGTGGCAAGATTCAATTACTCCTCCTTGCTGGAGAATTTACTTAAAACCAGGTTACCAATAAACTGAAAACAGGCTGGACAGTGAACACCACCATGAATACATGGGCAAGCACCCAACAGATTCAAAAAGGCTAGTGCTAGTTTGCACATCAGTTAACAGATAACAGTACAGATGACTGGAATTGACACGAATTTTAAATTGAGCATCATTTGCAAAGACAACCTACCTCTCTATTTATGACTCACACACTCTCCCCCCTCCTCTCAAAAAAAACAAAAAAATGTAAAGTTTGGTGCGTTTGTCAAAATGGTACCAGACCCAGCCTAGATGTCACAATCAATAAATCACATTTTACTAGAGAAATCTAGTAACATACAACATCAAATTTTGATAAATTATGATGACAATTTTTTTAGACTCATTACATTACAGAAGTTTATTTGCTAATAAAATATACTAAAATTGATTATTATATTACAGAAAGACTAGAATGGACATACATCAATGTTTGATCTAAAATATTACCTGCTTTGGGAGGCGTGTTGGGGGCCAAGGATTCATGAGAATCTGATGAATCATTGAATTGACTTTTTTTAGCAATCTGCAACCTAATTGCTCGAGCTTTGTCCACCTTCCGAGGTTCACACTCTTCACAGCGATATTCTTCTGGGATATTCCCTCGTTCAATTCCCATACAATCAACATGCTGCCAAACACTAAAAATAAAGATATAGAATTACATTATTATTATTATTAACACAGAGGAATGTCATAAAGGTATAATGTATATATACAAATACATTATTGATAGACCACTCTCCACCCCAATATTTATTGTACAAGAGCACATACTTAGTTATAAAAGGTTAGTCTAACTGTAGCAGTGGTAATATTCACAAACAAATTTATCTGTTTATTGTATTACGACTACTTACAACACTTGAAATTTTTTAAATTTCACTTACATGAGTCTATCCATATTTAATGTAGACAAAAACTAAAGTATACTACACAACCATTGTATGATCAAAATTAATAAAGTCTACTGGCAGGCACAGTATCTATTGATTTAAAAATGAAAGTAGAAACATTGTAATAATAATAGATGAAAAATTAATGATTAGGTAATTGGAAATCAACTTTCACACCAAAAGAAACAAATGATGAGAAAACTAAAAATGTTAGTATTTGAAATCTTTATAGCTAATACTTACAGGCATTTATCACAGCATATCATATATCCATCATCATGTTGAAACTCACTAAAATAAAAATAAATCTAAATGTTAGTAGCTATTAATGAATGAAAGTTTAAAATTTATTATTGAAAACCAAGATCTAAGTTCATAGTATCCAGAAAAAATGCATGTACTAATCTAAAACAAGCTATTAACTAAAAAAAAAGTTGTATTTAATATAAAGAAAGATAATTCTCAATTTGAAGCTATAGGATGTTAGGAAATATATATTAAACCCTAGGCCATTATAATCTCCAATAATTATCATTTTATTATTTACTGCCCAATATTTTGCAGTTGGGCATCATCAGGGAAAATATTGTAGGGGGTGGTTTCATCACAGAATTATTCACAACTACAGCTTAACCCTAAAGAATAATAGCTAACACAAAATGATGGTGAATTTATCAAAATTCAATTATTCTAAACAATTTAAATTTAATATTTCCAAAATCCTAATCACTCCTCACACGTGTTCTTCAAAAGCTCAACTATCAAACCGAATTTACAGATAACATGACATTTACAATCTGGAGATCACCAATCCGGGGACAAACCCTCCCTTATTTCAACACACAAATTTTAATTAAAATTATAAATAATATTATAAAAACAAGTAAGGATTAAAAAGTTTGACAATAATAAACTATGCTAATGGTCAATAAGAGTCAATGTATTCTATGTCAGTTCTGTCATTAATTGGATTGTGCTGTAAGTGATTAAAGATAATAGGGGTTTGCATTCATAGGGTTCAGTGGTAAGAACAGTAATTTTGTCAAGTATGTGTTCTTTGTGGATTAAATGTTTTAGAGGGCAGTTTTTATTTGTTTTTCGTTTAAATTTGTCACAAAAATAAAATTAACAAAAAAAAATAATAATAATAACTGCCCTCACAAAACACAGTAATCCACAAAGTAAACACATTTGACATTTGACTTTGAAAACATTACCATTCTGAGGAGAAGTTAGTCAGGAATTCATTTTGGGAGCTAAAGAATTAAAAACCCCTGACTAATCTCTCACCAAGAAGCATGAAGTTCAACTAGTCACATCCAAAAATACACAACCGTTCTTTCCAATAAACCTATGAACGTGAACGCCTATTATCTGAAACTGTATACATAAACTTTAAGCACAATCCAATTAATGACAGAACTGTCATAGAACAAATTTCTTTAACTTGTTCAATTATTTTCAACAATCTAAAAACTATAGCCCTCCACCTAAATAAACCTGTCCATCTCCCTCCTAGATCCTTAGGCTACTTATCCTAAATAATTCTTACCTATTTTTCCCTGTATTGCCCCCTTTCCTAAGCATTTTTATCTCAAGACATGAAAATGACTTACAATGTATGCCTAAAAGTCATCATATAATAAAAATACATTTCTTTAAATTGTATTTTTTTTTGTTTTTGTTTGAATCAACCTTGAGCAAACCCCAATAAATTTTCTACTAATAATAATACACTTAAAGAGTATAGTAGTCTGAAATATAGATCCTAATTTCCTAAATATTAAAAATAATTTAGAAACTTACTGTTTTACAGGTAGAAAATCAATGGAATATTTATTTTATGTTTGAGATTCTTTCAAAGCAATAGTCACAAAACAAATGACTTACAACAAAATGTTTAATGTAACTCAAATGCTTTCCTAAATGGAACCATATTTGGCAAGACAAATAATCTCATCAGTGGCAAATGAGTCGTCAATATATGATACAAAAAATCACAGGAGCACAACTACAACTCAAATGTGAGGAACTTGTATCAACAAAAAATAAGAAGCTAACCATTTTACTAGGAACAAGTAAAAAACAAAGTTAAAAAATTAGCTACTGAAGTATAAATTAGACAAAGTGAAGCACCTTTTACTACGAAAGACATAACTGCAATTATTTCCATTTAGTGAAAGACAAATTAAAAAGAGACTGTTTAAAAAATCATTGAGGAATTATATAAATAAATACCAAATACATCTGGTGACTGAGTCTTCATCTTCAGGGGCAGTTTCTGTTTCTTCTCCATCTTCAGTGTTTCCTGCCAAAGCTTCACCATCAGAAGAAAGATCCGACTCATCTGCAGCTGCTCTCTCTGGTACACGAGGAGGAATTCTCACTGGCTCAGGAGAAATACCATGAATGTATCCTAAAAGTAAAAAGGTTTTAATATTTACACAGACACATGATCGAATATACACACACACATGCATATACAAAATAATATTACAAAAGCCTAAGATTTTCATTTCAGTTCAATATTAGTAATGTCTAATAGGTCAACAAGGCAGGAGCTGCATAAACTATGGAGATTCAAGTTATGGATGATAATTAAAGATGGATACAAAAAAGAGTAAAGACTAATTTTACTTTAATGGCTGAAAATGAAATTAGAAAGAAAAAGTTACGTAGCTGAAGGTGGCCCAAGGCCAATTAATTTGGTTGATTTATTATATTCTCATTTTACAACTTCAAAATTATGGACGTAGAATATAATAACCAACCCAAGCCCCCTGATATTAGTAATTTGTTCCAAAGTACTTCAATTCAGTGGAGTAAAAAAATATTTAGTTTTAATGCTAGTCAACAAAACTAATAAAAAAAACTTTTAATAATTTCAGTCCTATTAAGTCTGTAGATTTTTAAAAATTATTTATTTATTCATTTATTATAAAATGAACTTCTAAGAAATGGTTCCCTTTTACTAGTAATAACAAATAATACAATTCTGCTAATTTAGGAAAAATTAAGAATTAAGAAAATATAATGACTCATTTTTCACCACGTAGATTTTTAAATATCACAAAGGGAGTAATGTCCTGCTATGAATTAAGAGTTCTGATGATGAGGTGCTAGAAGAATTGAAAGATCAAGCAGTTGTTAGCGTTAAAAGAATATATAAAAATGTAAGTGGAACAAAAATACCAATTCAATCATTAATTTTCACTTTTGAAAAGTGTGAACTGCCAGAACGCATAAAGTTCTATTTTATCAATATTAGGATAAGACTGTGTGAACATAACATGTTTTGGCTGTTTTCAATTTAAACATCAATTACAAAATTGCCAAATTAAATAGTGAGGAAAATGGACAACTATGCACGACGGTTCCTGTACCAGTCAGGTCAAGAGCATTAATTGTCAAAAGGCTCATCCAGACTGGCCAAGAGAGTGTGAAGTTCATAAAAAGTAAAAAATAGCAAATAAAGCAGAATTTACTTAGAAAGTTCAACTAACATTACTTCTCTACCTGAAAAAACGCATATGCAGCTAACTATTGATTCACTTGGTACTAAAATAAAAAAATTAGCAAACATATTTCATCATCTAGTTAATAAAATTTCCTAGAAAAATGCCTTCCCTCTCGAACTTCAAGTATTGATGATTTAACCCAAAAACCTCAAAATCAAAATGAAAAAGCTACACTTTCTAAGAGCAATAGTAAACAATAAATATAATGATGTACCTTCCAAGTCCTCCCAAAATCTGAAAGTAAAAATTCAGATGTCAAATGATCACCCTTCAGGAAGTGATTAAAGCCCTGCCCTGAAACGACCTTTATAACGCTCATAAACATCTATGATTCTCAATTAGGCCTCAGTAGTGGAACTGCTCCACCGAGGCATAAAAAGAATCAGAAAAAATATAATAAATAATTACATAAATATTTTCTCCGCTTTTTTTATATAAAATAAATTGCAATATTTTCCATATAATTCAATGGAAAAATTCAGGTTTTTGCCTTTTTTGTAAGAACTAACCTGACCATTGCTATTTTTAACCACTGAACCATTGTTACCTACATTCGAAGAGTGCCGACAAACCTCTCCCACCCTATTTCACCGGTTATCTCTCAGTTTAGTTCTGCACTCTGAGATGTGACCATAAACCTCCCTCAGACATCTCCCCATACAACACAATTGGTACAAATAAAGTTGATTTAATTTTTCATATTAGTATGGTTAAAATTTTTAGTTAAATCTATAAATATTTTTCTGTCATATAATATACCTATTTCTGAACATCTCTGGCTAAATAAACATGGATTTAAAATTTCAACTGAAAAAACTGAAGGAATACTTTTTTTTGCAAAAAAAAAAATATCTCCTCTATCCCTACTCTAAAAATTAATGGAAACAATAAATGTCTCACAAAATAAAGTATTTAGGTTTAAAATTGATTATAAATTATCATTGGTTGAATGCATTAAATTACTTAGAGCCTCTGGGCTCTGCCCTTTCCACCTCCAGGAGTCTGGTGTAAGGCACCATGAGCAAATCATTGCCAGGAGCCAAAGTTTTCATGCCAGAGATCGGGGATTGCCTCCAGTCGCTTGGACTATAGGGTTGTCCTGCAGGGCACCCCTCTATGATCCAAAAATACTATATATATATATACATTAGGCATCCATGACCGGTTGATATGCCCCAATAAAAAAGGGGGGGAGGATTTAGACAAGACAGGATGGTAGAGTGGAAAGAAGCTCTCATCTATATCCCATTAAGATCATTTCTCAACTTTAAATACAAAATTACTCTGTTCAAAACATATTTTCATATTAACTAGGAGGAAATGTTAATAAAAATAATTAATAATTAATCCTAGAAATTTTTATCTGAGTCATATAATAACAAAGCTCAAACTAAGACCTGAATTGAATAATTTAAATTAAAAAATATAAATAATTTTAATGGTCTGATAATCAAGCCTCAAATGAATACAATTTTATTGTTTTTAATACATAAACCAGTATTCATAAAAGAAATTAATATCCATTACTATTATTTACATAGATAATAAGTCTTATAATCAACGTTAATATACCTGAACGGGAAAAAGCCACAGGAGGTGTGAGGGTAGCAGGTGGAGGTTGCTGACGAGATATTCCATTGGGCAAAGAAATTCCATTTAGATGGGTTGCATGTTGAGCAGATTTTGTAGAAACATGAGTTGTCGGTGAGGGGGGAAGGGCACAATAATTGTGATCTTGAAGGAATACCTAAAAGTTAAAAAAAAAAAAGAATTTGAGGAAGATAAATATACCTGGGACATATAACCATAGAAGGTAGGAGAGAATTGGTGGGGTTGAAAGCAACTGCTAGAAATTAGAAGGAAACAAAATTATATACATAAATAAATGCTTTAGAAGTTAGGGACAACCACTAAGTATATAAAATCAGACATTTTAATTTAGCATTTGTGTAAATGCTATCAAAAATGAATAAAAGAATGCTATATTTCACATGGCAAACACTAATTACTTAGGGTACCAGTTGGATCAGTTAGAAACCCAAGACGCATTTATTCATTACACTACAGGCAGTTAACAATAGCCAGAAATAACTGGAGGATATCTTTGTTGCTCTTTAAAGGAAGTTTAACAAACAAATGGTGTAGTAAATACCATTATTATTAAATTAAAATCCTAGAGAATATTAATTGCCTACAGACTTAAGTCTGTTACTTTCTTTATCTTTCCATCCAATCATTAATCTAATATCTTGCCCGCTAATTCCCAATATAAATAGGCCACACTGAATTTCAACATTCTGCAAATATCATATATGTGCAGAATCACACAATAATAAAAATTCTTAACACCTAAAATGGCTTCCTTCCACTTCAAATTCTTTAAAACCTATTAAAACTATAAGAAGTATAGTTTTAATAGGTTTTAAAGAATGTGTTGAAATAAACAACACATTCTTTAAAACATATTAAAACAACAATTATTATTATGTAATAAACAATAAAGAATCTTATGAAGTGATCACAAATTAAAACTAAAAAAAAAATATTTCCTTAATACTGTAGTAAAACATTTTACTCAATGCAAATAACATAAACTTATTTAATTACTGACCTGATAGTTGATGGGGAGGTGTTTATAAATTTTTGGTCGCCTTTCAACTATTCCTCCTTCAAAATCCTCCTCATCAGTGTTCTTCTTCGGGCTGGCCCTGAAGAGATAAGTATATTAAAGTGCTATACAATGTCTCAATTAGAATCAATTTAAAAAAATATAAAAATAAGGCATAGCAAATTATGTATGCTTACTAACTATTTATTACTATTTCATTTGAATAAGTTTTGTATCAAAAGAAAATGTATATTATAGCTAGACATTTAGTGAGGAATACTACAACAATTTCCTTCAAAAATTTTACCCACTAGATTTGAAAAATTTGATAGCACAACACAATTGTATAGCCCCAAGAACAAAATTGTTCAATTCCAAGGATAAAAATCCTATTAAAAATTACTTGAAATTAAAAAGAGCTAAGTTATTAGCAATTTTATTTTGATTCAGGGTAGAGCTTTAAATAACTGTATTAGATTGGATTCAATGAAAAATAATTACTTCAGTTTACACAATCTTAAAGGCATTAAAGCATAGTGGACCTCATTTAGTTAACTGATTTTTTTATAATTATAAATATAATAATTGATTAAACAACTTTAGTAATTTGCTTACCACGAGTATGTATATGTAAAAATAAAATTGAAATTTATGTAATAATATAAGCATACATAAAGTTTATGATTTTAAATATCGTTTTAAGGCAAAGTTAGGGACCAGACAAAGAATTGTATTTTATATTTATCCTCAATTACATCTAATACAAATGAAGATAACTAAAAGTATTTCATGCTGGAGTTGGGTAAACAAACAAATTTCTCAATATCATAGTTAGTACATAAACTTTCAAAATCATCTAAATCTTCACACCTATTGTTCTACTTTTGTTAAACAATTAATCTTGAGTTTTTTTTTTTTTAGCATTGAAAAGCGACCTGCAAAATTTTACTAAGAAAAGAAACTAATTTAGGCTCCTAGAATATTAAATTAAAATTTAGAAGTAAAGTTAAAATTTACTATTAAAACTTTAATTTCTCTCTATAACTTCAATTTTTTTTTTTTTTTTTTTTTTTTTTTTTTTTTTTTTTATAAATAAACATACCTGGGTTCAGTTACTGACATTTATAACAAAATTATTAGATAACTGAACAATGCATTGGACAGTACTTTTTTTGCTCGCACTTGACATTTTAGGTCTCTCTTTATTCCATAATGAACTCAAGACTTTCTTTTAGAAAATAAAATAAAAAAATAAGAGTGGCTTTTAAACCATTAGAACCTCCACTTCTAATTATTCAATTACACTCTGTAATTATTTTCTTGTTAGATTGAGATTCATAGCTCTAAACTGAATACTACACCTGCTGGAACAAAAAAACTTTTTATACTCCCACTCCATTGGTGTAATTTTTCTCAATAGCAAACATAGTCCTTATTTTTGTATCTAAAAGCAACATAACAAATGAATTTAACAAAGAAAAACTAAAAACTGTGGTGCTTTGAGCCAACACTAACACACAGACACACACATATAATTATTATATACACACAGAAACATAGCAGACATACATTTTAATACTTCAAATTTTTAGTTTCTAGTATAAAAGAATATATATAAAAAAAAAAGAAAACACTTTAAAAAAATCTACCATGAGAAGAACCTCAACCATATAAACAAATTAACTAAAATAAAGTAATAGAACATTGCAAACCAATAATAAATTTAGTGAACATTGATAATTAATATAAATTATTATATTGTTTTTACCTCAATTTCAAATGCTAATGATTAAGGAAAGAAGGGAATACTTATGTTAGTAAGTACTATTATTAAAAATCAGGAATAGGTTAAACACACATGCATTAAGTTATAATCATGCAATTATCACTATAATAATAGATAAACATAAAGGAAACCTATTAATCAGTGCTGTCAGAGGTAAACCTATTCTTACCAGAGTTTTCTAATATCTCAGAGGTTAGTGAACATAGACTACATTTCAGCTGAACTAGTATGTTAAATATGAGAAAGTGGCATAGAAAATAGAATGAATAGTCAGAGACAATTGAAAAGTATTTAGAGATGCTAGTAACCAAATTTTATTTTTAACACAAATGGAAAGTTTGCTTTGACCAATTGTAGATTTTTCATACTTGAAGAGGCATGAGAAGGATATCTACCAAACAAATAAATACAATTTTAAAGATAAAAGGGATTCACAATCAGATAAATATAATTATAGTAAAAATTGTTCCAGTTTATGAAATTGCAGTAGTCTATTTACCTAATTCCTGAATACACTATATGTGGAGGTTGCTGACGAGATATTCCATTGGGCAAAGAAATTCCATTTAGATGGGTTGCATGTTGAGCAGATTTTGTAGAAACATGAGTTGTCGGTGAGGGGGGAAGGGCACAATAATTGTGATCTTGAAGGAATACCTAAAAGTTAAAAAAAAAAAAGAANAAAAAAATCTGTCATGTGAACAATTTCAATAGCTTCTTCGGAATTTGCTAAGATGAATTGCTCTTTTTAAATACTTCATTATTAATATAGGGTATGATAAAGCATTTTATTATTTTAAGCTTCTGATTATTATGTACTTAGGCATGTTTTTTAACTATTCAATTATTTAAAATAATTACTAAAACTTCTTCATACTATTAAAGATTGGGGAAGTGGGTTGCGTGAGGGCCGGACCTGTACAGGAGGGAGACAATTGAAGGATGCAGATGTTTCCTCTGTCTTGGAAGGGAAGTTAGCTTACTTGGAAATCCGTATAGACCCTTCTAGATTTGCCTCGCCACGTCCAGGAAGTTATAAAAGCAGCTCGCAGGCGGTCCCCTCAGTCTGTGCTAAGTTAGTCTTCGTCTGTGTCAGTTTCCGTGGCAGATCCCGTGTTCCGAGCATCGGGCTGGTCGTGGCCTTTGCAGTGCCGGCAACAGCGAAGTGATAAGTGACAGTGGTTAACAAGTTATCTTGAGGCCTCTTGGTAAATATGCATATTTAATTTATTCGTACATAATAATTAATTCATTAACTGCAAGTAATTTATATATTATATTTTCTATTAATTTATGTATTAGTTATTAAGGGCAATAGGTTAGTTTGTAATAAGTAGAGGTAATTATTCGTGATAGTAAATTAACTTTAGTTTATCTCATTGTTCTTAATTATTAGTGACCCATAGCCCGTGACAATAATAAATAAACATAAAATAATTTCTAATTATGTAACTCTCATACCTTATATATACCTTTAGATTATTTATCTAATTATGTATATTATAATAATCTTAACCTAAAATTAGTTAACTTAGAGATGATGTTATTATCATTATCAAATCAACATTTGTTCCAAACACTGTTTATAAAAAGTAATTGAATGCAGAAATATACAATAAGATTAACCACAATAAACTACCTATTGGGCATGTACGCTTCCACGGTCTTCAGAAATATTCATAAATTCTTCATCTGGGATTGACTATGTTTAAAAGTTTTTTTTTTTTCCCTGAGCTTTCGCACAATCTGTGATGGCTTTTTCAGTGCTGAATGGAGAATAAGCAACTTTTTAAAATGGTCAAACCCGGAAGAAGATTATATTAAAATACATTTATTATTATTATTTTTCCACATATTTTTTAGTGTTTAAGCAGAGAATTAAGCCTAAAAAATCTTATAAAAAGTAATATAAATTTAGTGTGGTTAATGTTATATTATTTATTTTGTATTTTATTACTTTTTATACATATTATATCATACTTGAAACCTGATAGTGTTAACTTTACATCTAGGAGAAATCATCATGTACTTACATCAAGCTTTAATTTTACTATAAGCTGTTCATAGTGTCATATACAACTTCCATCATCATACTGAGTTAGTGTGTTACAGTTCAAATAGAAAATACTTGCAAATTATCAGTTATAGAAAACGTTTTGAGAAAAAACCTGCATCCCTAAAATACTGTACATTTTTTTTTTTTTTTAAGTTTAATTCTCTATTGAACAAATGGGTTAAAAGAAGTATTTTCTCCACACAGCAATTGATTACTTTATTTTGTTTATAGTTACTATTCCTTCAGGTCGTTTCTTTATAGGTAGATAAATAACTAGCTGTGACTGTTATTCTGATAGCATTTACTTACTCTTCAACAGCAAATTTACTTGAATTCAACGGATTCAAGACGATGTCCAATAAAGAAGCATATCAACCAACATGCTTACTGTAACCATAATGTGACTTATGGTCACAATTCATCCTCCCACCCATAAAATTTACTTCAGAGGGTCTAGACAGCCCAATTCTGGATTTTTAATAAGCAAAATTTGTATTACTAAAACTTTTATAACATTCAATAATTGGTGATGAGCCACAGCGGAGGATAAAGTTACAAGTAGATGTATTTTTGTTGGGGTTTGGTCAAGGTAGATAATTAAAAAAAAATTAGAAATGTGTATTTGTAATTATCTGCCAATGTTTTGGCTTACATTTTAAATCATCTTCAGGGCTTCAATGGTAAGTTATTGTCCTCCTGGCTAGTAGTATCAACTGACAGTGTAGGTGATGATGTGATGCGGGTGTCATTTATTGGGGGTGGTGTGAATGCAGGGAATATTTGGGAGGCCATGTTAAAAGCCTGAAGTCTGATGAGAGGTCTGTGTGAAGAGTTGGACATTGTAAGGTATTTTTAAATTATGTGCCAATGTTTCAGCTTACATTGCAAGCTATCTTTAGGGAAAAGTGTAAAAAATACACATTTTAGAAATAGTATTTTTTGGATCTACCTTGACTGAACCCCAACAAAAAAACATCTACTATTAATCTCTACGATCAAAAACTCTCCATATAAACAATTACAAGTTTCTACTTCATTAAAGTAGTATTGCAGTACATATAATCAAAGAAGAAATATATATTAATTTTTATTTTTCCGTTTATTTAATTGAGTATTATCAATAAATTAAAATAATTTAATTTTAATTTTTACAATTTCCTGATTTAAAGGTAAATGAGATGTCACAATCAAT
>KZ806998.1:299624-350327 GCA_000696205.2 Oncopeltus fasciatus
AGTGGGAATTAAACTGATTAATAAAAGAATATAATTGTTTCAATTATATTGTTTATAAAAAAATATAAATAATTATATATACATAAATTTTGAAGAGACCATATTTTGAGCTAGAACAGAGTAAGATCGGTGAATATTTTTAGAATTTTTTCTAATGCTGTACCATTGAAACAAGATGAATAGCTACATTTTCTTATGGGAAACCTGCTAAAAACTTAAAGAATAAAAAATAGTATACAAAATACTAGCAAGCCTAGGAACAATAGGAGTTACTATTCAACATTTATATACTTCAAACTACAAATCCTTAATTCAGTTCCTTGATTATTGGTCTAAACGTATATGAAATTAGTCATCACAACAGCACACATTTAGAGTCCTTATCTTGAATTTCATGAAAATAGCTTTTTTAATTTGTAAAAGAAAAAAACTTGAAACATAAATCATCACATTTTGAAGCAGAAAGATTAATTATTGATTTTGTACGACAGAGAAAAATTTAAAAATAATTTATTTTGTATTAAATCCTAAGTAATTGCTTTTAATCTACTTATGGTTCTTTATTACATTTAAACTTTTGTTGTTATCAAAAATGTATTCAGATGTATAAAGATTTTTTGCCAAAAAAATATCAAGGAGTAGCAAATTTTGCTTTTAAAATAGCAAAAAAATAATAAAAATAAATAAATAAATAACTTTGAGGTAAGGAACGGTTGATTAACGAGGGGTCAGTCTGTTTACCATAGTTATCTAACAGCACTGAAACTTCTGTCATATTTATAAAAGGCCATCATAAATGATAATTTAGCAACAGACAAAGAAAATTTTGACTTGATGAGAAGCTGTTTTTGAAAGTTACATACATGAGTTTGGGTAAAGGTCTCGCAAGAGCTGAGATGTTCCGAGCAGGGAGGATCCTTGGCCCGGTCGGGGACATGGGGAGCTTGTGCCGGGCTTGGCTTCTTGGTGGTAGGGCTGTTGTTGCAGGAAGGGGTCCTCTTCCGGAAGCCCTGCACCAAAACACACACCACACGTGGCCAAAGTTATCTCTTACATGCCACTCCCCGAATAAACAGTAGTAGAAACAGTTCAGACATGACCAAACAAATGCTTACACGCACAAAAGCTCACCCACAGATTATGCAACATATTGCATACTTATTATATTTGCATACAAACACACAAGAAAATGTTAAGGATTTTCCTATAAGTACAAAGTATAAATATAAAAGCCAAAACAGAAGGTTATATATAGATGAAGTATAACAGTGGAGGGACATTTTTTGGAAAATGAATACATGAATACATTATTTTCTTACCCATAGACGTTAACATTAGGATTGACCTGAACTACCAGGCTTGTTTGGTCTGATTGCAGCCCACCCCTCCCAGGTTTCATGGTTCAGCGATAACTGAAAATAAAAAATAAATGAAAGAGAAATAATTTTAAGGAAAAGAAAAAAAAAAAAAAGAAGAAAAAAAAGAAGAAAAAAAAAGATAAATTACTTACAAGAAAATGGAAGTAATGATGATGGTTGAGGCAGGAAAATAAATTTTAAACAAATTATATTGAAGTATATAAGCCTTAGAAACCTTCCATAAATTATTAATTATCTTAACAAAAATATTGGCTTCCTACAGTTATATGAACTAAAAATTCAACAGCTACATCAATATAGAAAAAAAATAAAACCTGGCTAATAAAACTAATAAATATTTAGGAGGAATATTTATTGGAAAGAAATGAAAGGTATATATTGCCATCTGATGAGTATAGTAATGTGGAAGAAAGAAGACTGCAATATTAAAACTGAAGTAGATATATCTCAAAAAAACTATATAGACAAAAATAGACAACAAAGTTATTTAAGGTTATTTAAACTTGATGAAATTATAAAGCATAATGAAAATAATAATTTTAATAAATAAAAAAAAAGGGTTATCATTCTTCATTCCTATGAAGAATGAAGACACTTAAGGAAATCATAGTGAGTCTAGTGTTAGAACTTGATAAATAGCAACAGATAAACAGACCCAGAGTCCTGTCATAATAATATATATATTTACCAAAATACATATTCTAAATCAACCAGTTGTTTTCTGATAATAGATAGAAGTTCAAGGCAGTATATGAAAAAAAACTGGATTGAAGCCAGTAGTAATACGATGGTGCGAGGTCTGGATTATATGGTGAATGAGACAGGAGTTCAAACCAATAAAACTTTTGCTTCTTTGACTCAAAATTGTGAGAACGAGCATTATCTAGTTGGAATAAAATTTTTTACGGTTGATCAAAACAGAAAAACAATCAAACAACTTCGCATATAATTTTTCCAGTTGTTCTCAGTAGAGTTAAAATTCATAGAGCATCCATCAGAAAAAAAATTTGTGGTGAATAATTCCTTAAAAATTCCAAAAACCGCAAATCATAGATTTTGTTATTCAAACTGCCCCCTTGCAGCAATCACCAGAAAAGCAGTTTGAACGCAATCTTGCCATTTCTTATGGGTATTCTGGTTTTATTCAAAGTGCAAATGCACTTTTCATTACAGGTGACAATATTCCAAAAAAATTCATATGAGAAGGGTTTTCAATAAATTTTTACAAATTTCTTACCCCTTAGGTCTTCACTAAGGAATAAGATTGTGAGAGATCAGTGTACGGCTCTTTTTATCTTCCTCATGGAGAGTAGATGGCGACAAACAGAATCTTGCAAAGTTCGCAAGTTCGCTATCTATCTGTCCTGACAGATTTGACTCAACAGCTTTCTGGAGATACTCACCAATTTCCATTAATGGTCACTTAGAGCCTTCTTCCAATGCCGTGCAGTAATGGTCAGAGAAACCTTCTCCTTCATATTTAATAATTTCAAGAGTTCTTTTAGAGGCTGTGACATTTTTTTCACAGTAAGCCTTAAAATTATGAGAATTTTGTAGGACACTGTTATGCCCCTTCTTTGAACAAATAATTAAACTGAGCCCTTTTGTAGAAGTGGGATGAGATTTAACAAGCATAGAAAAAACTCTTAAGGGATCATTAATCATTGGTAAGTATTAAATAGGATTAAAACATTTACAGCCCTTTTAAATCTTGAATTTGATAAAAATGTCTTTTTGTTATTAATATTTTGATGATCTCAGGGATTAATCCCAAGTATATCTTAGACTGCGGCTGACAGGCAATTTCTTGTAATTAAAAAAATTTCATGACTTTCATTTTCCCCCTAAAACTGTCCTAAAAATTGTCCTTACAATGTGACACGTTGATAATAATACTGCCTCTTGTATCTGACATATTAATCTTTTGTCAAATCCTATTTCTTTAAGACTGCCAGATAATGTACGAGGCACCACACCAAATGCTGAAATAAAATAGGGACTAATTTGACATTTTCGACTTCCGTCCATTACGTTAAAATTTCAGATAATGATATATTTCCTTCTTTTTTTCCCCATATATGCAATAGTTAAGTTGTTCGTGTCCAGAACCACAACATCAATCAAAAATACCATTTTTTTTCTTTTATCATTCCAGACCAAGTAAGGACGGTTATGCGTGAAAGAGTGATCTGACAGTACTGTGCGGTCCCAGTATATGATATTTTCTTGGTCTTATCATTATTATTTTTATTATTATTATTATTATTATAGCCCTTAATACTGTAATAGCAATATCAGAAGTGGGAATTAAACTGAACTCTGACAAATGATTTTGTGAACCTGAAAATGGAAGCTGAGCTACAAAGGCCCTAATTTCAATTTAAATCTTTAACAGGTAATTTGTATATTACAATTTGTAATTTAAATATTACAATATATATNAAAATCTAAATTGAATGACAATCTTTTTTAGGGATCTTTGGTAAGAAATGTGGCTGGGCTTGGAACTCACAATTAGGGTGAAAAAATTAAATGATTCAAGTCCCAAATATTTTATTTCATTTATTACAAAAATCAATTAATTTTAATCACAAAACATCAAAATATCAATTTATTTAGTTTTGAAACCTAGAAATTTTATAAGTAGGATTTTTCTGAAATTCAACTACTGGAGTTTTAGCCAATCATTATCAAGCTTCGAATGAAACTATTCCATATCCATAGAAACCTAATAACACAACAAGATCCTTGCTCTTCCAACTGGTCAGTGTTAAGCCTTCGCCAAAAGGTATAACGAAAATCCACAATCCTAGACACCATGCATTCTGTTATTTTAGTAGAGTTCCTTTTATGTGTGTGTGTGTGTGTGTGTGTGTGTGTGTGCGCGCGCGCGCGTGTGTGTGTAATTATAAAAATAAAATCAAGTAGATGGAACAATTTATGTTAGACGCAAATTTAAAAAAAAACTTTTTGTCAACCACACCTGTGACAACCATTCCACATATTATATTTATTTCCAACTATAATACTCAGAAGAATTAAACCATTTGGTCTATTCGAAAGTTTTAAATATGACTTAGTGAGTGCGTGTGTTAGCGCGATCGCGCTCTCCCTCGCGTCCTGGTAGCCAATTGGCAAGTGCACCGGCCCGGAAAGCAGGAGATTCAGGTTCGAGTCCTGGCTGGGACAGTTAGATTTTTTTATTCTATTCCCTCTCATTAATTGTTTAAAATTTACGTGGGATAAAAACCACAACTAAATTAATAATAATTTTTAAAATAGAAATGTCTTTGTTATTATTAGAATTGCGAAAAAAGATTATATATTTGTACAAAATGTAATGTCCTAACACTTCTATAGCAATTTTACGAAATACGCATACTAAGAAAAATATTTTAAAATTAAGTAAAGTTACCTAACCGAGGACAAGGCGGGTCACTTTATTTAAAAATAAAGAATCCAAATTAGGTATTCAGGCTTCTATGTCAAACGACCGAATAAATGATAAATTTTTAAATGAAAATGGGGCTTAGAGGAAGATTTTAAAAACAATGTCCTATTTATAAATAGTGTTACAAAAAAGTTTATTGATCTTAATAGGAGTCAAATTTAATTTTTAGCACATAAGTACATAAGAAACACGCTTTACAATAAGAATTTTCTACAATAAAAAAAAAAAAAAAAAACGCTTACTAAGGTAGGTATTTAAGAGTGTAACTGCGAAGTTTGAGTGCAAGCCCCACTTTTCCATCCCAGCCTGTGACTACTTCTCATACACTCATTACTCTTTCCGGTTTCTAAAATGAAATAAATCATTATCTCTTATATATGAAAACATTTAATGGCACACGGGAGATCTTAGAATACGCACCTCCGGCGTGACGCACTATACGCCCATATTTATTTGAAACTTGACAAATCTGCCCGTAAGTCATAAAATTTAATGTAATTTGAACTTCGTATTTAATCGGAAAACACCTCTTAAATATGTATGTAAAGTTTTTTCGGGGTTGGACCGTGTAAAGTTTTTCATTCTCTATTCAGCCCTGAAGAAGCCATCACAGGATGTGCGAAAGCTCGGCAACCATCAAAAACTTTACACGATCCAACCCGGAAAAAACTTTACATACATCTGATGACTGTGGAAGCCTACGTGAACACCTCTTAAATAGTTAAAAAATATATTTTCTCGTAAGAAAATAAAGTGAATGCCTCGTTTGTTATCCTTGTACAGGGAAGAGATAAAAAGAAATTAAGAAGGCCGTGCAGGACCAATAGCCAGAGCATATAGAAGTGAAGTTGAAAAGGAGAACTAGGAGGGGGGGCCGGAGGGGATATTAGTTCAGTAACTAACTAAAAGGAGGCGCAACAGTAGGGGAGACCCTCTATCAGAGGCCTTGGGTCAGGCAAATTGAAGGTCAGCACCGCACTAGCGCTCGCCTGAAACTGATCAGGGGGCCAGCACAGGGGTGGCCTCCAACACTCTAGACTGCTGAAACAGCGTCGGCCTGAGACCTCACTGAAAATCACTTGCGCATAACAGTAGAATGGAAAACCATTGCATACTGAAATAGAATATGCAGATTGCGTAAAACAAGAACATTCCTCAGAACTGTAAATTATGAATATTTGCGTTTTCATAATTCTTAGTCATTCATGAATTACATTACTAAATTAAAATAGAACACAACCAGCAGTGTGTGTGTATATGTACAAAGGAAGGGAGAATGTTCTTCAAGAAGGCTTTGAGTTTGGAACGTATTGACTGTAGGGGCGGAGAGGAATATGGCGGACAGCCGGATTGATTCTCCCCAGTGGCAGAAAAGAGACGAGGAGATGCTAGGGGACCTCGGCACACTCAATAGCTCTCTTCCGTCAACAACGGGCAATTAGAGTCTGCTCAAACACAGCCCAGGCGAGGTCATACTGCCGAGATAAACGTTCCTTCCATTCTCTACCCCCACCTTCTGACTCTTTCTCAATGACTGAAGAGTATACTAAATCGAAATACAAAAAAAAAAAAAAAAAACTGCCAGCAGAATAAAACTTAATCATGTAGTATCAGTAGTAGTACTTGACAAAAAAAAGTGAATAGTAAGCCCTAATATTAGAGATTAGATCAACTAATGCAACGGAATAAAAAAAAAAAAACAAATCTAACTGTCCCAGCCAGGGCACGAACCTGGATCTTCTGCTAACCAGGAAAGCGCGTTATCCAATTACGCTACCGGGACAGCCAGATAACTTATTTAATTCCCAGCACTAGTGTCGAGAGTCTAACCTACGAGAAAGACGAATACATCGTCTTATGCTCGAAGGAGCTGACATTGTCTAGCTATTTATCAACTCTCGTTATTTACTTTTTATATTCATTTATAAATATTAATTTTATTGGTGGTTTTTAATCCCACGTAAATTTAAATCAATTAATGCAAGGGAATATAATAAAAAATCTAAATTGAATGACAATCCCATGAGGAGAGAAGGTGACCAATAACACAACTTTATTATTATTTACAGAGTAGATCCCCAGAAGGTCTCGGGGCCATCTTAGTTTGAGTCGAAAGGGAGGGTTTTAGGGGTTGGAGTTGGGAGACAAGGTCTGTGCTAGTGGATTAGGATGGAATGGCAGTTTACTGTGGAAAAAGCTGAAGCGGGAAGAAATGAGATCCTGAACAAAAGGATATTAAAATCATGGTGCAGGGAGGAATTGGTTATACGAAGCATTTGCGATTGTTCTGAGGGTTTTGGATTGCAAGGACTGAATTCGTTGGATGTTAGAAGGCTTAGTGGCACTCCAGATTTCTACTCCGTAAGTCCAGATTGGTCGTAATAAGGTTTTGTAGCGCGTCAGTTTGTTTTCAATCGTAAGATTGGAGTTTTTATCATGAGTCTATATAGAAGTTCATATCGTCGATTGAGTTCTTGTCTTATAATTTTAGTGTGTTCGTCCCATGTAAGTCGTGAGTCAAGATGGAACTCAAGGTAACGAACGGAATTTGAATGTGATAAAGAAATTCTGTTAAATTTTACAATTTTAGGAAAATTTTTCTTTCGTAATTGGCAGTTAACTTGAACGCATTTTGCATTATTGATTTTTATTCTCCATTTGCCACACCATTGTTTGTTTTTTCAAGGTGATCCTGATCCTGACTTATAGGACGGTAGGATGAAGGGTTATGGGGTGGTTTTCCAGATTTGGGAAATAATATTATGTCGAAATATTTAGAGAGGAGTGGGAAGTGTGTAGTTTGGAGTATACAATTATAGATTTAGGTAAGGAATATAATTGCCTTCTTGGGAAGATTACGGAGAATTTGATCGGTGATTAAATCATATCCGCGCGAGTTGCGCTTAAGCTAACGAGAGTATATACTTGACCTCGGAAGGTGTTACTGCCTTGAGTGGTAAAGACATTGGCAATGGCGTGTCCAGAGACTTCTGTCTCCATGGCATTGGACAGGTCTAAGGGGTCTAAATGAGTAAATGTTTACTTGAGGTGCTGGGCAATCAATTCGGCCTTGTCTGTCAGAGAGATCCAGGGGTAGAATCTCCTCGGCGCAAAGGGGTAGAAGCTTCATGGCTCTTAAGGATTCTGTGAGTAGCAATCCAGGGGGATTTGTTTCCAGCTGAGAGGGTAGACAGATAAACCAAAGTCTGGAAAGACTATTAAAGTCTTTACGATGTAAGGGGTGTCTATATTTTTAAATAATACCCTTGAGCGGCGTTTCGATATTATGAGCTTTTTAAGCGAATCTGGGAATGGCTTTTGGGAGTCAGAAGAGCATTTGGTAAATTTTAGTTTGCATTGCTGAAGGTTTGTAGTAAATGAGTGTACAGCATCATCTAAATCATCATAGGTTTTCAGAGAAATTCCAAGGTCAAGAGACTCTTTATGAGAGTTCTAAACAAAATCCAGTCGACTCTCAAATACATTGAGGACCATTAATGAGGGAGATGGGCAATTGTTTTGGAATTGGGGTCAGAGATAATGTTAGGAGGACTGGGCTGTGGTCAGATGAGTGAAGCAGAATAATTAAGAGTAAGGTTTTGAAGTCCAGGATATGAGGAAGGCGTTACACGTCAGAGGGTCAATAAGCGGGAGAGGAAGGACTAGTTGTTGGGAGGTTTTGGGATGATACTGCATTATATAGAGATGGGCAACGAGAGTTGGTCGGAGGGCGGAGGCACTAATTTCCGGATTTGAGTTGTACGTGAGTTGACGAGTAGGCAGGGTCCGCTGTTTCAGCTTCTTGTACACCTGACAGCCCTTGTAGTTGGTGGGGTGATTTTTTCGGCACAGCGCACATGTAGCTGGGATGTTGTGGGATTCTGGGTAGCTTGTACTGATGTGAGCTCTTCCAAATTTGACGCACCGTGGAGAGTATTCAGAGTAGGCTTTTGTATGACCACACTGCTGGCACTTGTGGCATTGTACTATTTCTCGACTCTTACTCTTCAGTGGCAGAGCTAGGTCAAGCTGCAGGTCTCTTGCACATTGGGCGTAGGCTCCAGGTCCACAAAGAACATTGGCAGGAGTGTTTTAGAGACAGAGGTCTCCTCTCTCTGGGGTCGGCTTATGATCATGTTTATGGCGTTTCTGACACTGAATCCCAAGTCAGTCAACTCCTCCTTGATGAAGTCTGGGGAAGTTCTGTGGTGAAGATAACTAATCACCACTCTTACAGGCCTCTCTCTTTGAGCTGCGCATTTGTTTTCTTAGGGTGTTGAATGATTTTTGTTATAGGTGTCAGGCTGTCAGGACCAACATATAAAAATAATTTAATTAAAATTTTTCATTTAGTATGATAAATACTAATGTGCGTCATATTACATTTTTAAATTTAACTTGAATTTTATGTAGTACACTTAATATAATGCCAATTAATTAATAACATAACTTCAAACAATTTTTACAAATTATTTTTTATTTATTTTGTAGATCGTCTTAGGATAAATGGTGATTAGCACGCCCTCTCTAAGAATAAAATAAATCTACTCCTTAAAATCAGCTAAAAACTTCCCCAAGATGTGTAGAAATTAAGAAATAATTTGAATAATAGGAGTATACATTAATATAATCCTATGAATAATAGGAATACACAAGTTTAAAAAAGTAATACAAAAATTTGATTGGAAGGTATTGGATTTGATAAAATTCCACTTACCAATGTTAATCACTCTAGCTTCCATGTACGACACACGATCTCTTATATTTCATCATTCTCATTTAAAGCAATAAATAAAAAAATAACAAAGGAGCAAAAAATAAATAACAAAATGAAGGACTGATGCTTTGATCGTCAATTATAAAAAACCTGAACTCGTTCAACATATATTCAAATTACTATTTTTTTATTATTATTTAATTTTGGTAGTCTCATTCATTTACATAAAGTAAAACGACATAATTTAGTAACAAACTGTCTAATAGATGTGACAACTAATCACTATGCACACAAACATAATTTTTAATGGATGATATTTACAGCTGAAATTCGTTAAATAATATGCAAACAAGTTAAAATCAGATAAACCCACCCAAATCTTAAAATACCGAATTGTTTCTCTATATAAAGAAAAGAGAAGTCGTTAGTTTACATAAGTAATGCATTTGTTTCAAGTTATACATAACACAAATTGAGACGCCGGTCGAACCCAAGGGTCCAGATACACGTAGTAAATAAATACTCAAATTGAACTTTCATTGTTCTAAATTAAATATTACGCCCTAGAATAAAATAAAAAAAAAACTTTTTTTTTTTTTTTTCTCGCAATTGACCCCTCCTATTCGTCTGATTTCGATCAAAAACGACATGGAAAGATTTTGTTGAGAAAACAACCAATTGCGGCATAAAAACAGTAATATTAAAATTAATAATAAAACAAATATATCCGTCCAGGTAGTTCCCACTCCTAATTGCTCAATTTAGTTGCTTAATGTTTTAAATATTTGTTTGATTAATAAACAAATGTGAGTTAATTTTCATTGCTCTATTACCCAAGCTGTATAATTTTTTTTTTTCTTCTTCTGTCATTTATATTTTGAAATTGAAGTAACCCCCGACTCAAATTTGTTAGATTTGCCTCATTCAGCCATTGTATGCATTTAAAATGCAAAATTTCATTACGATTAACAAATAATTGTGGATTTTTGACCATATAAGTAACTTAGCATTTTATTGAAACGTACATTTAAGTGATCATCATATTTCGTCTCAGAGAAAATATTTTTAAAACACACAGAAACTCATGTAAAGAACGTAAATTGCTTGCTACATCTTTCGGATTTTTCTTAGGATCAAAGTTTTGACTTCTCTGAAAGGACGGTGGGGAATCGAATAAATTGGTCATGGTTCATTCTACATGAATACAACGGAATATCAAGCCAGGTAATAACTTCATTCTTGAGATGAATCGGCTAAGAGATGAGTCGAGGACAACATTTGAGAGGGAAGTGGCGCGGGAATATACACAATGGCGCAGGACCTTACTCAGGTCGATTGCAGGACCCAACCAATCAGCTGCCGAGGAAGTTTACTATTGTTGCTTCCGCCATTCGCAGGTCCCCCCCCCCCACCAACCGAATAGATAAGAGAACTAGAGAGAGAGAGAGAGTGAGTGAGCGAGAGGGGGCCGTTCACCCCGAGCCTGATTTTGGGTCACATTACAAGCGACCTTGGCTCCCTTATCCATCTTGCTTCAGCCTTTCTTATACAGCATACCCAGCATTTGGTGTCGAAGCGGTTTTACTAATTTAGAAGCTTCTAACACTTCTAATGAGCAAAAATAAGTAAGATCAAAGAGCAATCATAAATATATTGTATTAATATTTATAAAAAACATGACATGCAACTTAGAATTAACCAAGTAATCACTAGTTAACTAATTTAACAATAGTAAGAGGTTATTATATTTAAGTAAGAGCAGTATTAGAAAATATTAATTTGGGTAGGATTAATGTTTTTTTTTTTTTTTTTTTTTCCTGTGTTAGCCTCCCTTGCAACCACTAAGGGTCATTGGAGGGAGGGGCTATCTACAGGTTGCCACCCTATTTTTAAACACCCATGGCTCAGGACAACCTTCTATATTATAAATAAAAGATTGACCTGGGCGGGATTTGAACCCGCGGCGTCAGGATTGCGAGACCCGTACGGATCCCCTGAGCTATCCCGGCGCCCCTAGGATTAATGTTTGATGGTAAAGATTGGTTTTGACTAGGAATGCAATTTTGGATGTTGCAAAATTAATTAATTACATCTTAAGCTGTTTGGTAAATTTAAATGAATTATACATTGATTAATACATAAAAACCTTAATAAGTAAAGGGGTAATTAAATTAAAAATTGAATACCCTGAGAGGAATGATTCTATGGCAGGATAATTGTTCTTTTTACTTCACTATGAAGGGAATACCCAATAGCTCCTCTGCATAATATCTGAAGTAATTGAAAAACACTAAACATTGACAGTATGATCAACTAATTTATTACTTTAATAAGCTAGTTGGATTTTAGATACAGAAAAATGTGCCAGTTTGCATACTCTTTAATTTAAAAAATGGCAAATGCACATAGCAATCTTGTTATTTTTCATTGATATGCCATTATTTGTACTCTTTTTCTTCCTATTGATTATCATGATTTTGTTAAAATTAACTCATTTTCTTATTTTATTTTATTTTTTTATGAAAAAATATGTTGTTACATTTTGTCTTATTCCTTTTTATTACTTAGTTCCTCATATTAATTTGGATTGGTGGTCCAAGCATCATATTATATATTATGACTTTTTTTAAAACATAATATCAAAAAATAATTTCATAGAAACTTCATAGTAGGCTTCTGACATATAGTATATTCAGAATATTTATCAGAGTATATTCTCTGTGAAAGGAAGAGGGGGTTAGCCTTTTATACATTCTGAGAATATATTTTATCTACATCTTTTATAATTCAAGAAGAAAGCATCACAGCTCCCCAATCTATACTTTATAGCTGGTTCTTTCACAAGATAAGAGCACCATGTCCTCCATGACAGAGGATTAAAATAAAACCTGTTATATGATGTTTTTTTTTAGTATTAGACAAAATATATGAATAGAATGACTTTCAAGCATTTTATAAGCTGATATTCTAAGGAGTTAAAAAATTAAAATTATATTGCCATCTTACCAGTTTACTTAGATATAAAATTATGATTAAATATCTAAAAAAACCCTATAATTAGTGGTTTATTCGCTAATTATTTTAGGTTTATTCTTCAATAAATTCAACATATCTCAGTATGCATAAGATACTTGCTATTTGAAAAGGCTTTCCAGTCTTAAATCTTGCTCTAGGTTGCCTTTAGAAAATTTTTAACATCACACAAGGCAAATATTCAAGAGGTGCAAAGGTGAGTAATGTAATGATACTAATTTTTCACTAAAAAAAGTTTTCACTTTATGAACTTCAAAGATCAATTTTATCCCTTTCAAAGTAGTTGGACTCCTATACATTAAAAGAATGGTTGCTACCAGTCTAGGTACTGGAAGGAATGGCTTTCATCTTGTTAATCAGTTTTTGTTTTTTAATTCTTCAGAAATTATGTCATTTATGCCGTGTTTCAATTTCAGGAAGGAAAAATCACATGACTCATAACCTAAAAAAAAAGTCATCTATAAATAGGAAAAAAAAAGTTTGAATATGTTTTGGACCTTAGTTTAGGCGAAAACCATGCGGATGACATTTTAGTACCTTTGAAGCTTATCGAAAGGCTAACAGGCTAATAATCTAAAACAACTCTTTCTTCTATATATGCAATTTCATTAATGTTATATATGAACATGGTCAACTGTTTATTTCTGACTTTTCCTGATTATAATAAATGACGTTTTAATTAGGAAGTATCTAAAAATAAATATATAAAAATGTAGAAAAAACATATACAATTGCATCTTAATGTATTCGAGGAGCATGAGGACAGCCTAAATTGGGGGTTCGGTCAAGGTGGCTCCAAAAAATACAATTTAAAAAATGTAAACCAAAATGGTTTTAAAATGGTTGACCAAATCCAACAATAAAAAAATCTACTATTATTAAGGGGGAATGTATTCGTATTAAAACAGCAATAAATTTGGAGAAGCTTTTGAAAAAGCTAAAACATCGAAGAAGTAGCTCAAAGATTTTGAGCGAACCCCCAACTATCAACCAAAAGAATCAGTATATAAGTACTATAAATTAGTAACTCACATATAAATCTACAATAGAGTTAATGTTTTGAAATCCTTTAACAACCATAGTTAAATTATTACATATTTACTTAAACAAGCATATCATATAAATATATTATAGAGCACAGATATAATTAAGTAAATTTTGCCATACACTAATAATAATGATTAATCTATCATGTAAACAGTTGTTAAGTGATATGAGAAGAAGAAAGTTAAATCATTTGCATTTACTAATACAAAGGAGGCAGAGTAAGGAGATAAAAAGATTGAAGATTATTTTAAGAACTTCTGAAAATACCACATCATAATACTCCTATACTGACAGATCAGATATAGTTCATAAAATTACATGTATTCTATACTATATCGGATATCCATGGATGAATTATACATTAGACAGACAAAAATTCAAATAAAAAATAATCACCTACCCAAATAACATAAAAAAAAAAAATATCTCCACTAAATTTCAAATCAGACACATTTCATTAATCAAATTTAAACTTCTTGCGACTGAACAAAACTTTCAAAACATCTAATATCGAAGTCCATACACTTTTTTTTTATTATTAATTCTCCTATGGTGTTAAACATTTCAAGAAATGTTAAATCTAAAAAGGAAAACTAAATGTCTGTCCATCATACTTCTTAGAATAATTTTTTGGAAATAACTGAACCAATTATTAATAATTTAGTAATTTAATAAAATANCTAATTTAATTTAACCAATTTTAAATAATTAAAAAAATGATTTAATTATTATTGGATTTAGGTTCAAACAGTTCCAATAATGTGCCTTATTTCATATGAGTAACATCCATTAACTAAATGGGGGTAACAATTTTAAAATAATTCTTACACAAAACAGATACACCTAGTCACTTTAAGTAGATGACATTTTAATGGACAAATCGAGCTTTATATTTTAATTAAAACAAAACTTTACATTGAAATTTGTTTTTTTTTAGTTTTCTGAATCTCCAATGGTAATCAGCAAAGTAATTATTTCTGTTAGAGAATGTAGAAGTTTTAGCAGGAAATTTTCAATGCATCCCCTTGTGTATTTTATTTTATTTTATTCAATGTTAACTTAGTGCAGTAAGATTATAAATTTTGTTTTAATAATTTTCTTAAATAATACGGATCTTTAAGGGACACAAAAAGTGTAACATGAAAAATTTTTGTTAAAAATGTATTGGGGATTTTTAAAAATGATAAAAAGAACTTTTAAAAAAACCAATACCGCAACATGCTATATAGGGCCAGAGTGGAAATACATATTAAGGATATATTCATTCTCGATCAACAGCACTCAAGAGAAGACGTGTGGCCAGCACACTCTGGCGGCCTGATTTTTTTCCCATTCAATTAGGAATAGTGCACAATAAGGGCTGGGTGTTCCCCAGGAATCCTTTGGGTTACTACAAAAGGAGACGAAGAAAAAAAACAACTTACTGTTTGCTGAAAGCCCTGAACTTGGGACCTTTGGCATGGGAGTCTAGTACTTTAACCATCAGAACACCATCTCCAAATGTGTGTATATATATATATATAAAGTATACATAGAAAATTAAATACTCCGGTTTCAACAGATGGGAATCAAGAACAGGTGGGATAGAGAGTGCAGTGCACACACAAAAACAAAAAAAAATCACAAGGAGTAAAATTTAGAGGGATCTCTCACCCTTTGTCAGTGAGGAGTGAAAAGAGACTCAAATTTTACTCCTTGTGATTTTTTCTTTTTGTGTGTGCAGTGCACTCTCTATCCCACCTGTTCTTGATTAATATATATATAAGTATAAAATGTGAGTTCACATAGAATAACAGCAAACTCATAATTTTACAAAGATATACTATTTAATTAGAAGAACAATATACAAAGAAAGATACGAGAAAAATACTTTATACCAAATATATTCCTTAATTAAAAATTTTCAAAACAATAGTTTTTATATGATTGTTAAATATTTATACATTAAAAACATAAGATCAGTCAATTTTTTGTATTTTAGATTGGTAATTATAGCAAATTGTAACAGATATTGATAATTATTAATTTGGTCTTCCTCGAAATCGATAAAACACATTTCTAGTATACAATTATGTGTGTTACGTTAGACAAAAATTTGTTTTTTCTTCACTGACTTTGCTTATTAAAAACTAAAAATAGGGTTGACTCAAAATGTATATAAACACATACATATATAATAAGTTACTGTTTGAGTGGGCCATATTTTTAGCTTCTATTAAGTAGGATCGGCAAAGAATAAAATAAATTTTTCAACCATCGAGCATAACTTGGTTCATTTCTTTATTATTGCATAACTTATCTGTAAGTTTATGTTACATTCTTGTTATTATTCACAGTAATGATCATTAAAAAATGTGTAATACTAAGAACAAAATTCTACAATGCATCACACACAAAGAAAAGGGATAAACTAAGAAAACAAAACGAAATTTAGAAATTACCTTAATAAATCATACTTTTAAAGAATCACATACTCTTTTTAAGAAGGAAGTTGGTGAATAAAAAACAGTTGAGTGATCATTTCAGACAAGCCTAACAACAGTGACATGTTTTTAATGACTTTGGCGCAAGAAGTTAAAATGAGGTAATATTGAATAGCATATTCAATCTTTACTAAACCGGAACTGATGAATACAAAAATAAGAACTAAAAAAAATATCAAAACTATCTAAATTTTCATAATAAACAACCATTGAGATTATAGCACACCAAAATATAAATTATTACATCAAATATGCTAATTCCTTACAGACTCTTGAAACCTTACTCTTAATGATAAAAAAAATATATATAAATTATATATATTTATTTTTTTCTTTGATACAGCTAAAAAAATTAGAGAATTTAAAAAAAAGGCACAAAATATTTATAAAAATGTAATACCACAATAAAGTCTCAAAATTAAAAATAAATTACACACAATGTATAACCTTATCTCAAAAACAAACATAAGTCAAATTATTGTTTTTTATTAAGTTATTTCCTTTTTTAACAATAGTCCTAAACCTCATTCGATTTAAACTGGTAAAAAAACTCAAGTATTTATTCAATAAGTGTTTAACAAAAATAATAATCAATTAAAAGTAAAATTAAAATAACCAATGGTAAAGATAAAAGGCTATAGATCATTAAAAAACATACTAAGAAAAGTGTATCTAAAAACAAGGCATAAGTATACAAATCGAAATAAATAATTTTGAAACTGATGAAAAGAGAAAATAAAATGGGAGACAATAGCTCATAAGAATTACAACTAAGAATTTATATTTAAAAAGAAGAAAATTTAAGCATTCTTTATATAGCTGCAACAGCGGTAACCTAGCAACAGGGAAAGTAGCCATCTTGTGACGTAAGAGTTATACCGCCATGGCGACAGACACAATAGAGAAGCATTGATTTTATATGACACTACAACTGCCATTCACATTTAAGACTTTAAACCCTTCCTTTGCACCTACAAAAACATTCGAATATCAAACATAAAATATGAAACGTCTTTATAATATTCGATCGAACAATTCGATAGTTACTAATGGACAGTTATCTACAGTATCAAATGTCATGTTCCATACTGAACTAATCACTACCGAACCTATAAACAAAACATTATGAACATTGAAATACATATTCGCATTTCACCAAAATTGAAATTTAAGGAAGAATTATACTCACAAAATCTAAGCATTGTTAGTAATACAATTTAAAAGATCTCCAGAAATGGATGATTGATTAATAATGTCTACATAAAAATAAAAATAAATTAAAATTGCTTCCTAGCCTCTAAATCATCCTCAGCATAGATATCAATGTTAAGTTTCATCATAATACTAAGTTTCATGAAAAAGTGAAGTTACACCAAAATGCAAAGTTATTTCTTCAATTAAGATAATAAGTAATAAAACACTAAATAAATGAGCATAAATTCAAAAGATCCATTATGTGAAAAATTTTTATACAAGCAGAGTTCAAAAATATAATATCAAAAGAAATTTGGGTAAAATAAAAATGAGCTTGACTGATATATTAGGCACTAAAAAAAGCAATGAATGTTTCTAGGTAAGATTACAAATGCTGTAAACTCATCAGCTGATAAAAGGAAAAGATAACAGAAGGTTATAAACACTTATAAAATTTGTAACCAAATTCTACCTGCATAAGAAATCATACCTATGAAAAAAGAGTAACCATAAGTAAAGTTTTAACAAACAACCATTTACATACACTCAACTGACACTAATGAATATATAATTAATCAAAATAGGAATAAGCAATGAATTAATGCTTATAACATACTGGAAACAAATGTGGAGAGAAAAATTAATATGTTAAAATGAATAGAAAAATATTTGAACTAATTTAACAATATAACTTAGATTACATTACACACTAGTTAAATAGAAGAAAGCTAAGGAATAAATTAAATTGGTCCCAGAGAAACCTAAGCACTGTGAGAAAAAAAATTTTTTTAAAGAAAAATAAGTATAACAAACAACCAACCAATCATCTCAAATGTAAAAGAACTAATGAAACAGAAAAAAATTCATATTTTTTTTAATAAACAAAATATTAAAAACTGTGCAATCAGAAGAGTGGAAGACACCTAGGATAGACAACATCCTCGATAACAGGATTTGAAAAATAAAAACAAAAAAGAAACGAAAAAACTATACCACAAAACGTGATAAGGAGTACAGAAAGCGATACAACTTATACATATATCAAAAAATTAGTTCAACACGAACAAATTGATGACCACCTTCTATAACCAGATTTCAGCCTAATAGTAACGACAGTAGACTGTTGATCGTCATAATTAATGAAAAAACTATTAAACACAAATGAAACACAAACACTACAGAAGAAAATTTAATAATAAGTATTACTGACCTGTAATTACTTTCAGTTGTAAGCAGGAGCAGTAAAACTGAGACCATAGTTTCACTACACTCGCGTTTTTTAGTCTTTCAGGCCATTGAAAAACAACCGTTAATGAAACTAGCATAAAACGGTTAGCTATCTTCGAATATTACATTTTAAAAACGTAAAAACCACTGAGGTAAACTGACTATTTACAAAATAAACTTATAACCTAAAGATGGCGACCTACTCCGTACAAAAACAAGGGTCATAATAGCTTGGCTGAAGAATTAATCCAAAACCAGGGTGCTCTAGGCCATGGATCAAAACCTTTATATTTTTCATTTTAACGATGTATTTCTTTCTAATATAAAAATATATACTAATAAATCTAAACGACTAATTTTTTCTTANTCATTAGTTTACATAATTTGTCATGTAAATATAATTCTACAGAATTACAACAAGACATGGAAGTATATATTCTTTACCTAAATTAATTTAAAGTTTAAATAAAAAACATATTAGGCAATTGTCTGCAAATGAGGTTGCATCCGTTGTTAATTTAAAATTTTGGTGTTTTTATTTTGAAGTAAAAGTAATAAAACTTCCACTTTGCTTAATTATGCTAATTTAGTTTGATTGGTGGTACATATAATTATAAAAATGTTTTTACTACTAATTATTCTTAGACAATAAAACGATAATTAAAAAACCCGTTATTATCATGGCAATGATTTGTTCACGGAGAGGTTGCTGTTTACCTTCTTATCAAAAGGTTAAACTTGTTATGAAGTGTACATACAAGTGCATTAAGTATTCTTACATATACTAAAAATAGTTTTAAAAATATCTCCATTTTATTCTATTAGATAGTGTTGCTTTTCATCGAAATAATTCCCTGGTATAATCGATAGGTAATATTGAACTGATGTGTTCAACAGTAAATCTCAGATGGATTTCCCTATTCTGGCTGCAGCATCAACATTATGTTATCAGAATCCTTTATTATATATTAGTCAAAGAAATAAATAGGTTAAAGCATCATTAAAATTAATCTGTCCTCTTCAGTAAATGGTTCATATGGTTTTATGAAACTAAAAAATTATTGGGAAAAAAAAAAGAAACTCACTAAAATGTCAAAAAGTTATCAACTTGGTATTATATCTAGTAACATTAGGTGGCCTTTCTTCATGCTCCCCTTTTATCTACACCCTCAGTTCTCCCAAACTATTGTTTTTCATGAATTAATATAGTTCATTCTGATTCATCAAAATAATTTTTTCCTGCAGATAATTATAGATAAAATCAGAAATATTCATTTTTATTCTCAATGTTTCAGCTTAATAGTAAACCATGTTCAGTGCAGAAAAAATAAAACATTTTTATCAACAGAAGTTAATTTGACCAATAGGGAACATTAACTATAATCCATAAATCAATATATACTTGTCATATATAATCAATGCACTTAGCGAATTAACTTCCTTTCTATCTATAATTTAATGGAATAACTTGAATGGAAATTGCCCAGTAAGACATTCAATAAATGCCCAGATTTATTTAATTTTACCCTTTAGCTTTGAAATTATAGCTTGTGGTGCTTCCAACATTATCAAAAATCTAAAGGGTTATTATCAAAAATGGTTGCCATTGTGTAGATGTTTGAAACTTATTTTGCGGAACAAAATAAATCCGGTTATTAAAAAGATTTTCTGTACATGAATTTTAAAGAAATAAAAAACATTCAAAAATTTATAAAAGTAGATCTATATGCTTATTAAATAACAACAAATATAGTGATTGGTAGAAGCATAACAAATTCTAAGAATCCACAAGTAGGTCCTACTGCTTTCATCTTTCCGAAACAATTGTTATGTTGAAAACTGGACTCAGCATAAGTGTCACTAGACTGCCAGATATAGTGATTAGTAGAAGCATAACAAATTCTAAGAATCCACTAGTAGGTCCTACTGTTTTCATCTTTCCAAAAAAGGTTTTTTTTTTTTTGTTGCCAGGGAGCCTTCATAATCATGAACATTAAACTTGCACATATTTTGATATGTGTGTGTTATAGAAAACAACTATTCACTCTCCATCAGTTTATCTTCGATATAAGAAGAATTTTTCATAATTTCATCTCTTATTTCTACAATGATTTCAGAAGTGGTTCTACTTTAAAATGAATTCAACAAATCAGAATAGAAGAGATAGGAATTTTCTCCTTACTTATTCTTATTATTTTATTTATTTCAGAGAATGATACAAATTGAATACCTATCTGATAAATTGGTAGGGCAAAGTGTATGTATCAATTGTATTTAGTGACAGTCTGTGAAAATAGTGTCATTGAGTTGTTGGAATTTAAATGAGTTACAGTCTTTGGGAACTGTTATGAAACCCAACTGAAAAAATAAAATTCTACTGTAGATCAATGCGAATGTTCGTATCAGCTTCTTTATTACTGAAAGGCACAGTATTCTGGTAGTTAAGATGGGCTGGAGGAACAGGAGGTTTAATGCTTTAAGTGCACAGTTGTTTTTTTAAATTCTGTACTTCTGATTATGATGGCCCAGAGGAATAATGGTGTGCTCCACAGGAGCACCCAGCCCCAATTCGGAACCATTCTTCATTAAATGAGAAAAACTCTGGTAAATAAAATGACTTGCTGACCAAACGCCTCTCTCGTGTGCTATAAGTTGGGAATAACATGTATTTCTCCTCTGAGCTTGTTCCAGGACTTTTTTTTTTAATTTATGTTTTCCATCCGAAATTATAACTAAGTTGTCTGATGGGTTCTGGATTTTTTTTACTGCAATCCTTATTTATTTTTGTAGAGAAGAAAGAAATGTCCATCCCTCTTTTCTCTCTCTTTCTTTTTTGACCAATTTGAACCCATTAATGAGTAACTTTCATTAATTTAGATAGCAGTCCAAGTAGGTAGTTTACATGGCTAACTGTTTATCTGTTGTAACTAAAAAACTTTTTGTTTTAGCCAACGTTTCGGCCTGAATTTCAGGCCTTCATGCTGAATATGAAAAAGAAATACAAAAATAATATAGAAACATGTCTATATGTCATCATTTAGAAAACAAGATAAATAAATAAAAAAAAAGTGTGCAATCTATTTTTTTTTTTAAATATAGATTTTTATATTTTCACTTATTTATTTTTTGTTACATTATGACATACAGACATGTATTTATATTATTTTTGTATGTTTCTTTTTCATATTCAGCCCTGATAAAGGCCTGAAATTCAGGCCGAAACGGCTAAAATAAAATCTTTTTTTATTACAAATTAGTTCTTAATTTTTCAATTACCAAGACCCTTTTTTCATAAAATTTGACGGTCAACAAATTTTCCTCCAAATTCTTTAAAATGTATATTAAAAAAATTGTTTCAATATAATATAAACATAGACAGTGTACTCAATAATATTAGCCCTGAGGGAATTCTCCTTCAATTCATATCTTCCTTAAATTCACCACTGAGATTAAAACATACCGCCTGTCCTTTATTTTTAAACAACAACCTGATACCTTTATTTTTAAAGAAAAGTATTCAAAATCTACTTATGCTGTATTACTACTTGATCTCCATTCCACCTTTCCCTAAATCTAAAAACATGGATGTTGCCTTCAACCACATCCTCTGTACCCTCACATTACAGATCCTAATTTTCTAACATAATATTACTAAAATTAAAAAATTAGATCCACTCTTTACCTCAGTTTCTTAATTGAATAAGCAGTAACATAATATGTTAATTCTATAATCCTCTTCAGAATAATTCCCGCTACCTCCATGAGTTAACTAACCACTGACTGTATTACTAGCACATCATACCATACTCTTCCCCACATTCCTGGTCTCCCTGAAAAAAAAATTGAAAAGATTTTATTACTATTGTCATAAATCATAATAATCAATAGCCATTCCTCTCTCTCTCTCTCACAATCCCAATGAAACTTTTAAAGATAAAAAAAAAATCCTAGCTATCTATCCCTACATTCCAAAATAGTTTACCCCATTCCATGCATCCTCTAATAACATTTCTGGATTTTTCCCTGCATGCCATTCTATCCAGTGCACTCCTACATTTTACAAATACATCCACCTGTATTACAAATATTTTATCAAAGAATTACTGCTAGCTGATCCCATTTTCAACTTGGTTCTAACTTCATTATTGAAACAAGATGGGTTACACATACTTTTTTTTTTTTTTATTCTAATGATTTATTTAGACCCTAACGGTTATTAATGTGTTTATTGGTTTAGGCTTGTTGCCTTCAACAATTTTTCCAGGAAGAATATTCTTAAGGCAAAGTGGAAGTCTGGAAAACAATAACATCATCTCCCACTTCAAGTTAGTCTCAGGAATAAGGGATCCTACTGAGGCTATTATTTAGATAAGTTGTCAGAAAACTTTCAAGCATATTTGACTAGGGCCCGAATGAAGAGAAAATTTTGACGTCAGAAAATTTGAAGACTCAGAAGTCAGCCAACCAGCAATCAATTAAAAGGAAGTTATCTCATAATTAGGTAGTATAGGACGACAAAGTCAATGAAGGCTAGCTGCAAAACATATAAAAAAATAAAACATAGATAACCTTGCTTTGATAAGGAATGTCCTCAAGCCCCAAGTAGGAAAAGGAAGCTACTGTAAAATGGTCCGAAGTTGTATTAGGCAGTTTCAGATCCATATCGGGATCTGAAGCGTCAGGCGAAAAAAATGAAAGACAATGTTCTGAAGCAATAATGAAAACTGCCTGTGGCTGCCCGATAGATTAACTTTCTAACCGAAGGTGACTGCTTAAAGAGATAAACGCCGTCAAATCTTTTTTATCCTGGACGTTAAGGGAAGGATAAATATAAGGTTGTGTTCCTTGAAGATTACAAATGGAGAGTTTTTTTTTACCGTATATGATTTTAGTTGGGGTTCGGTCAAGGTAGATCCAAAAAAATACAAATTTAACAAAAGTGTATTTTTTAAAAGATTATCTGCCAATGTTTCGGCTTAAGCCATCTTCAGGGCTGTAGGAATACAATAATAATTGACAATATTGTAATACAGAATTACCATAATGTAATCTGATATTGAAAGTAGAAAGCTATGTAAGGAAATTTAAAAAACATGCAGACAACTTATTAAAAAATAATTGAATTACAGTAATTTGCCACACCTACCTATCATGAAGACGAGAGAGGACGTCCTGTCCCTAAGTTCACATTTCCATGACTAATGTATAAATTTTCCTTATACACAATGTGGGAGGTATAAAGGTGGGGGGAGAAGGTAAGATGCGGAAGGTACAAAGGGAAAGAGGCCTGTTTCTAGAGAGGGCAATAAAAAGGACAAAGGAAAAAAGGAAGGGTATTATTGGGAATAGGTAACTTTGGAACTGGGAAAAATGTTTGACAGGTTTATTGAGAAGGAGGGCTGATGGTTTTTAAAATGTTAGAATAAGTTAAGCAAATTTGTTTTGTGTCCGTTCTGTCGTTAACTGGATAAATAAATTAAATTTATTTTTATTTTATAAACACGTAAGTTAATATTAATGGTTTCAAACAAAATCTTGTCAGAGAGTGTGAGTGATCTGTAGATGAGGTTTTTGGCCACATTAATTTTTTGATGATGAGGGTGAGATGATATGAACTAGAGAAGACGACCAGAGTATGTGTGCTTGGTATACCAGTCAGTAGAGATAGAGCCATTAGTGTTACGGATACTAAGGGTGTCAAGAAAGGGGAGTTGATAATCAGATTCCATTTCAATAGTAAATTTTAGACGAGGGTGGTATGAGTTAAATGCAGTAAGGATCTGGGGGCCCTGAAGTTGGCTTAAGCCGAAACTTTGGCAGATAATCTTTTAAAAAATACACTTTTTTTAAATTTGTATTTTTTTTTTTTTTTAATCTCCCTTGACCGAACCCCAACTAAAACCATCTAATAATACTTGAAGATTACGTTTCATCTGAAGGAATTCATAATTGTAAACTAGAAAAAGCAACAAGATTGGACAATCTAGAACAGTCAGAGGGTGAAGTAGAGAACGCTCAAAAACCTAAAAGTTTTAAAGCTTCTGGAGGAAATGATATACATTCGGGAATATAAAAATATTAAGATTTCTTAAGAAAGATATACACAGTCATTTTTGAAAATGAAAATATGCCTATGGACTGGAAATGGGTAATTAGTTGTCCCCTGAATAGGAGATCAGATAATCTATTAATTATTGTGGAACCCGACTCTTTAGAATTTTTATAAAGTATATTCAAGTCGTAAAATCCAGTAAATAAAACACGAAGAAAAGTTCCGCTAGGAGCATCCTACCTTAGATTAATTTTTTTCATTGAAAACAACTTGTAGTTCAAGATAGTTTACTTTAGTATTAAAAGGATTTTTGATTTTTACTTTTCTTCTATAAGCCAATATATTTTCAGTATGAGATTTATATATTTTAATTAGAGGACTTATAAAAAAACCCTTTATATATTTAATGACAATTCAGTTGTATAAAATTGATCATGGAGGTTTTTATGAAGATAACACAGAAATACAGCCATGAACCTAATTTTAATGATTCAACTGTAAGCAGTTTGTTTTTACAACATTCTAGTCTTTAAAAAAGTATATATTTTATCATATTCACTATGCGATTATTGCTTCTACTATTTGTGTGTAATATTTTAATGCACATTACATTTAGTAGCAAATGTGGTTTTAATTAATTTCTGTTTATTCAGGTTAGTTTAAGAAGAAATAAAGGACTTTTGGAAATAAAGGATGGAAAAGTTAAAAATGTTTGCATTTAAAAAAAAATGAATTTACTGTTTTTCTTAAAACAAAAGATAAATAAATTTGTTATATGACAAAGCTTATATATTCAACATCTCAACGTTCTGACGGAAGAAAAAAAAAAAAAATACTTTTTCGAAATAAGCATTAGCAGGGAGGAAAAAAGTTTATTGGATGAAACTCGTTTTAAGACATGTAATTCACTAAAATCTATTTTTAATAATACCTCGATGGCTTTATTCAATGAATACTTGAGCGACTCGTTTTCGACCCATAAAAACAATTGTATTTGACTTGTGCAATATGTGATTTTTTGTTTATTATTTTAGCTTACATTTTTCAGTCCTACAAAATATATAACTTTTAAAATATGCCTCCATTGCCTGCTTCGAAACAAGAGGTGAAGCAACCTGAACCTAATGAAAATTTGTGGACATCTATTCTTGGAGAAGTGCAAACAAAAGGGAGTAATAAATTACCATCTAATAAGTCGATTTTGGTTTTGGGTGATAATGAATCTGGAAAAACTACTTTAATTGCTAAGCTGCAAGGTGTAGAAGACCCTAAAAAAGGGGCTGGCTTGGAGTATGCTTATATTGACGTCCGTGATGAATACCGAGATGATCATACCAGGCTATCAGTTTGGGTGTTAGATGGCCAACCAATGTACAAGCAACTACTGAAATTCGCTCTTCCAGCTGAATCTATTCCCAACACTCTTGTAATGTTTGTAGCATCTATGACCACCCCTTGGGCTATATTGGACCAGCTTCAAAACTGGGTGTCTGTGTTACATGATTATATAGATTCACTTAAAATTCCTGCTGAAACTCTTCAAGAATACCGCCAGAAAGTAGTTAAAAGATGGCAAGAGTATGTTGATCAAACTGATGATCCTGATGTCGATGTAAGGCGGGCCTCCCGGAATCTAGATGAGGAAGGGGATGACCTGCCTCTTTCTGAGGGTGTTCTTACATCAAATTTGGGCCTTGATGTAGTAGTGGTCATTACCAAAACAGATTATATGTCAATCTTAGAAAAAGATAATGACTATAGGGATGAGCACTTTGATTTTATACAACAATGGATTCGCAGGTTCTGCCTGCAGTATGGAGCTGGCTTATTCTACACTTCAGCCAAAGAAGATAAAAATTGTGACCTTCTTTATAAGTATCTTACTCATCGCTTGTATTCTCTGCCCTTTAGGACACCTGCACTAGTTGTTGAGAAAGAGGCGTTGCTTATTCCTTCAGGTTGGGATAGCATGAAGAAAATCAGCATAGTCTGTGAAAATCTTCATAGTATGAAACCTGATGATTATTATCGAGATGTAATTGCCCCTCCAGCATCAAGGAAAAGCGGTGGTCGTGAAACTGAAGTTGTAGCTGAGGATGAACAAGTATTTCTTACACGTATGCTTCTTTTACTTCAGCAGGGACATGATAAGCAAAGCCCTGCTGTTCAAAAAACCGGGGCTAGACTTCAACCACCTCCAGGTCAACCGTCGATTTCACCTTCTAAGAAGGTTGACACAAGCAAAGTATCCAGTGCTAGTGGTGAAGGGGTCCTTGCAAACTTCTTTAATTCACTCCTTCATAAAAAGCCTGGGACAGCTGGACCTAATGCAAGTTCTGTTAAATCCCCTGGACTTGATACAACTGTTGCTGTTGAGAAAGCTGTTATGAGGTCAGATGCAGCTGCTGAACTGGATAGGCTTACTCGAATAAAATCTCCAGGACTTTCTTCTCTTCCATCAACCCCAGATCCTGCAGCTGATTTATAACTTAAAGTGCACTCAGTGCAACATTCGAATAAGAAGTAATCTTCATTTAATGGTATTTTTAAATGAGTGTGTTTTATTCTTTGCAGAAATTTTGTAAGTTATCTACATTATTTTTCTTAATTTATTTTAGAATGTGATCTAATTATTATAAAATAGTATTGTTTAAAGAAATTTGCTTAGAGTTATGTTTAATTTTTAAAAATTGTAAATTAGAACTAACTTATAATAATAATTAAGTATCAGATATTTAAAGATCTTTAGATTTTTAATTGCTAAGAATTGTTTATTTAAGGAAAGTATCAATATATTTAATAATTTAGATATTTATTAACTAAATTTCACCAAATAAAAAATAAATTAGCTCTTATTCTGTTAAACATGTATTGATATATATTTGTATTAATATTTATCTTAGAATTTATTATTTTGTTATGCATAATAAATGTGTGAAAATTATTTTGCATCTTTAATTTAACTTCCTTATAGACATTTTTTTTTTTTTTTTTAACTCATATTACTTGAACTTTAATTAACTGATTTAGAAGCTGAGTAGGGTTGTGCATAGATGATCAGTTTTACATAAATTTATAACTGCCTGTGGAGTGTGCCTAAAAGTAAGCCATTATTTGAGTCTGTAAACAGACAACCACTATAATTGAATTATTGCAACATGTGATATTTATTGTAAAAATTTAAATAACATTGTTCTTGTTATTTTTGAAAAATTATTTTACTTGTCTTATTTTCTAATGTTATTACTACTTGGCTTATGCCTATCTCTCTACAATCCTCAACTGTATGACTTACTTTGTTAGCTATCATTAAATAATATGTATTTTATACCCTGGTCAATCCTATTGAATAAAAATGAGCACTTAAAAAAATAATATTGTATGAAATTTTCCTCGCATTTTTTTCTTTTGCCTTATATCTAAGGTGATGAGGGCATTGGATTTTTAAACTACCAGTAGTTTAATCCTTTATAACGAGTTTGTATTATAATTAAAATTAGTTTTAATTTAGTACAAACTAAACTTTGTTTATCTATCTATTATTAGCATAATTAAAAGGATTCCCTTTTGGAATTCACCTGCTCACTTGAAAGACATGCAAAAATACTTCAAATCGGCACTAAAATAAATCAAAAATATATTCCATTCACAATTTATTGGTATGTACTCTAGCATTGACACTTTAAAAATAAAGAGACTCATCTCAATATTTAGAATTAGTCAAGAGGAAGATCAAATTGGAATTTTTAAACATCTTGATTATTTTCAGGTGAAATATAGAACATTAATCATTATAGAAATAATCGTTATAGAGCTTGATAAGTATTAAATTTAATTTCTTTTCATTTATGTTATTTTTGTTTTTTTCTCTCAGAATTGGCTTACTATATTGAAGACCAGAATCTTCGGCATTTCTTCAAATAACTGTCTAGAACTTTGACCCTTTGTCAAGGCCATTGCGATTCCCTATTGGAAGATCAAATTAATTATTTTTTATAAATATTATTTTTTTGTGGTATTTAATCCCACATAAATTTTAAAAATTTTTAGTGCAAGGGAACAGAATGAACAGAATAAAAAATCTAACTGGCTGGCACAGTTAGATTCTGTCTAAAAATCTAACTGGCTGGGACAGTTAGATTCTGTCTAAAAATCTAACTGGCTGGGACAGTTAGATTCTGTCTAAAAATCTAACTGGCTGGGACCTTTTATTCTGTTCCCTTGCACTAAAAATTGTTATTAATAATTTTTTTCTTTCGTTTGATATTAACTGTTCTAATTAGATACCAAGAAAAATTGCTTAATGTTCTACTGTGCTCTGGATTGGAAGAGAAGGAAAAGTGGGGGGAAGCATTCTGCCATCATTTTTACATTTGTAAATCTCGTCCCTAACAAGCATTTACTGTAAATATTTGATAGAACATTTATTTTATTAATTTTGATTCTACTCCAATTATGTTCTATTTATTTTTCCATAATTCAAAATAACAACAAAGATATTATGATCATAAATTTTGGTCTTCCTCTAAAACCCCTCACCCCCTTATTTCTACCAACAATTTCTTTCTAGGATTTTTTATCAATACTCGAAAATACATTCTTAAACATTTTCCTTACTAAGCATTTTGTGAAAATGAATAATTTCATTACATTTTACACAAATTGTATTTTAATTATATTTTTGCTAACAGTAATGAAGATTGATTTTATTTGTTCTACCTCTAAACCCTCTCTTCCTCCTTGACTGATTTCAGCTTTTAACTTATTCACCCAATGAATTGCAAAAATTAACTTTAATACTGAATTTTGTCTCCGAATTTAAAAAATTATAAACACAAGAGCATGCACAGAGGAAAAAAAAAATATATATATATAGTGACTGTGTGTGTATACCCTTTTTGTTAAGGACCATATTTCTAATTTTTTCAATATATTATGGATGAAGATCAATTGAAGTTTCTAAAAGTCATATCTTGGGACCATGATTAGCTAAATATGCTAAAAAATCATATAAAGTTTTAATTAATTTTTAAATAAATAGTTTAATTAAAATTATTTTTTATACAATAAATTTTCCTTAGTACTTATATTTCCCTTGATATGGGTTTACCCCTATTTTTGTTAATCCTCTTCATGTTTGTAAATCCTCTTTGTTTTTCAAATCAAATAATTCATAGGTGTGTTGAACAGCTATGTAGTTTTAAGGTTAATTAAGAGCAGAAATATATCAGATCTGAAGTATATAAAATACTGACTTTTTGATTATGATGTTATATGTTCAAATTTGTTAGTCTAATTTGAAATTAACTTCTTTTTTTTTTAGAGAGACGGATATAAATGGGGCACAGTCTTGTGGTTAAGGCACTGGACTCCAGAACTAAAGATTCCAGCACACAGTTCTTGTTTTGTTTTTTTCTGTGCTTCTGTTTTAATGACTCACTGGGTTCATGGTGTGCTCATAGGGAACATCCAGTCTTAATTGGGAATCTTTCTTCATTGAATGAGAACAAAAAAGCTGGTATTATGGTGTGCTGAGCAACTGGCTTGCCATTTGTCTGAATTAAAACATTCTCAACATGTATTTCCCCCTGGGCCATATAGGCTTGTTGCGGAACTGTTTTTTTTTTTTAGTTTTTTTTGTTTTTTTTCATAAGAAATTATGAGAAATTTGTGTGATGGTTCCAGATTTTTTTTTTTTGCAATTCATTTAATAGAGATAAGAAAAAAATGTCTATCATGTAATGACAGCATAAACTAAGCATACTTCCCGTTTCATTTCAGATAGCCAAAGACAAGATGAAACATCTAATTTTATCTTACATGCTCTGGTGAAGGCAATGAAGACAAAAAGATTGCTAAGGCCTACTCTAGTCTGCTTGGGAGTGAAGATTAGGAGGAGTACTCAACATTTTTAGTTACATTCTCTACTACAAATTTTTCATAAGAATATTTTAAGAAGTAATCAGAAAAATTTATTTTCCTCAAATGTTCTATAAATAATAAGTTTCATAATACTAATATTAACTAAGATACTAACAATTTATTTAAGTCCCTCTTACTTATCCTATTTCAGTCAAAAATGACTTCCAACTGTCATTTGGGCTCTAGATTGAAAGAATAAATATTTAATTGTGTTACTCTACTTTAAAAATATTGTTTTGAAGTAGTGATCACAATACATGAAGTCTATCTCTTACCAATCCCAATGTAAATTTCATGCTAATATACTCTTGTTCTTGTGTACAGTGTACCCAGTACTTAACTTTATGAGAGCAAAGTTTTCTTGAATTGCTTTTTCATAAAAACCTAATACCAATATTAATTTTTTTTTCTTCCCAATCCAATAACATTCATTGATTTAATGCTTATTCAATATGATAGTTAAGAAAAAAATGACAGCACTGTTGTCAAAACTCAATACAAGGGGCACCAGGGTTGCTCATGGGATCCCTTCAGGTCTCACAATCCTGGTGCTGCGGGTTCGAATCCCGCACAGGGCAATATTTTATTTAATAGTAAACACTTGTCCTGAGCCATGGATTTTTAGAATGAGATGATAACCTGTAGATAGCACCTCCCTCCATGACCCTAAGTGGTTGAATGGGAAGCTAATACTTAAATAAAAAAAAAATTCAATACAAGAGCTTTTGTGTACTTACTTTTGTTTTTCCATTGAAGGTAATATTGTAACCAGGTCAAAATAGAATTATACCTCCTGCTAAGTGTAAATAGCATTTACAAACCCAAATTGTTTTTTTAAGTCCTCAATAAAAAATTTATAATTGCTTAAATTTCATATTAGAGGTTTTTGTGTGCCATAAATGGCACCCTCACTTTTTCACAGTAATTAACTGACCTAATGAGCCACTTCATTTCACTAAAGAACTGCATTTTTTCTAAAAGACTAAAAAGTCTGTCATTGAGCAATTTCCCATGTTTCATTATAGATGGATATAATAGGATTAGATGACGAAATTTAATTTAAATGCCATAAAGAATAATGCATGTAAAAGCTATGTCCACTAGAGTGGTAAAAGTGCAATATCTTAGTTACAGTGGTTAATACGCGTCTCACTACAAAAATGTAATATATTGAAAATCACATTTTACCCATTTTATATTCTATAAATTTCTTCTTTACTCAAATTAAAAATAAAGATTATAAATTTATTATCCCTCTGAACCAACCCCTTCTATTCATCTAACTTCAACAAAATATTAATAATTCTGAAGACTTGCAATGAAAAACCTAGACACCGAATTTGTTATCTATATTTTAAAAATTAGAGATATCACCCAGCACTCAAAATTAAATCCTTAATTATCTCCTTTTTTTTGAAAAACCTTATTGAACTTAATAAAATTCCACTTAGCACTTTATTTGTTTATTTTTTTTTGTAACACTTATAATAACTAGGATGTTAAGAATTAAAATTTTGTTCACTTCCTTAATCACTAATTTCAGCCATTAATGAACTCATACAACCATATTTTTTTTCTGCAACTCGAATTTAGGTTCGATGAATACCTACTAATATATATCTTGTCTTTTGGGTTCTCCCTAGCCTCACTTCAGGCTAGCAGTGATCATTCTTCAGCAACTTGTATTACCAAACCTTGCAATGTAGATCTACATCTTCAAGCACTCTCTCAACCTGCCCCAACTCCCTGACAAATTTACTTTTGGTTTTTACTGGTAGGAGGTTTATGGCCACATCTGAGATTGCAGAACTAAACTGAGATGCAACCGATGGGAGGGGGTTAGTCGGCAATCTCCAAAGTAGGTAACACAGACTGGGTTAATTCCTTCAAAGGGAAGTTGGAAAGGCCGACGCTAGGGATTGTTCTGATTTTTTCCCTTCAATTGTACGAAAAATATTGCAACAAGCTGAGAAAATGTTATCTTTGTAATGTCTATCATTAATAGCTGTAGGGTTGAGATTAATAAACAAATAATGAGAGGGAATAGATTAAAAAAATCTATCTGTCCTCGCCAGGATTCGAACCTGGATCTCCTACTATCCGGGCCGGTGTGCTGACCGTTATACCACAAGGACTAGCTAGATATCTCATCATTCCCTCTACATTAGCGAGAGCCTAACTTACGAGAAAGACGAGAGTTTAAACTTAAAGGCCTTTTCTTAAACTCGAAGTAGTTGACATTGTCATACATTTTGTCGACTCTCGTCATTTACTTTATTAAATTTTAATTTATAAATTTTTTATTTGGTTGTGGTTTTTTATCCCACGTAAATTTTACACACATTCCAATATAGGCCTTTTCTTAAGGAAAGGCTCAGAGGCCAGGACAGTTGTTTGATTAAAAGCAGATAATTGGTTGTTCCTGATAGCTTAAAAGGAGAGGGCTGAAGAATTCATATCACGATTTTTAATGCCGTTTTAGTGTATTAATCTTTTATTAATGTGGCTCTTTGCTTGGCCAATATATGAAACCGAACAATTTTTATCTTAACATAGAATTAGGTATATAGCGTTGGATTCAACGGGGTAAATTCCGGTAAACAATCACGGGCATCGGTCTTTCCTTTGAAGGGATTAAAGAGCCCATTGTTAAGTATCTATGAAGTGTGCCCACAACCCCCTCCCACCCAATTTCAGTTTAGTTCTGCACTCTGAGATCTGACCATAAACCTCCATCGGAGATCTCTCCTTACATCAATATCAGTACTTATACATTTGATTTATTTTTCATATTTGTATAGTTACATTTTTACTTTATTCTGTATATCTTTTTTCTGTCATATAACATACTACATCTCTGTCTGTTCATTCCAATCCATAATTCTATAAGTATCCATAATATTGTATGTATTGTGTTTCAGCCATGATGGTGATTTACACATTAAGTTGAAATGTTAGCAACAATAAAATATTTACCCAATCATTTTGGAGTATTTTATTTTTCTGCACCTGGCTGAAACCTTACTAATTTCTCCAACTCTGTTACGTATTTCATTACAAACACCCAAAGTATTAAACATTGAATTACAAATATTGAATTATAGATCAAGTTTTGTAAACAAATTCTGGAGAGTCAAGAAATTATCATGGCCATCATCTATTGGTATAAATGACTACATTCTCGAACTAAACAAGATGTAAAAGTGTAAAGAGTTAGTGACGTCACAAGAGATATAACCTTTTGATTTGTTTCTGAACGGCAGTCCTTCAGTTTATTTTATGCCTGAAAATGGTGTATAACCACTTTTATCTCTGACCTTCGCTGTTTATTTCACTAATATTAATATTAAGCCGCATTTATATATATTATGCTGTTCGAAGGCGACTAATATGTCATTACATGAATAAAGTTCAGTGTGTGGCCGTTTGTAAACAATGCCAGTGTTTATTTTACAATCATGTATCTTAAAAAATACTAGCAAACGCAATTTATATTTCGTTTAACCATAATTCCTCTCATCATGAAAAATCAATATAATGTTCTTAGCAAAGTTTGTGATTCTTCATCTAGGAACTTTTTGAGTTTGTTACTTATAGTTTTGACTTTCACTGACAGATGAATTGGAGTTATTATATAGTTAAAAAAATATTTGTTTTTATTATAGGCCTTATAACTTAATATCAAAATGAACATTTAAAGAATTTGGCCGTTTTATTGTGTGATATTTAAGTCAATTTGTTAATTGGATATTTCACACCAATTGGTCACTTTAAAAAGCTATAATTGAGCGACAAAATAAAGAAACTAAAGCCATGCCTGGAGCGGTGGCTCCCCACCCTCAGTGCAATGAGCAAATGTTCCAAGCTCTCAAGAAACATATTATGAAAGAACGCCAGAAGAAAAAGGAAGAACAGGAAGCGGATGCAGAAAATGAAAGGCAACGCAAGAAGAGAGAGCTTCAGGAAAAACAAGATGTTATGACTCTTTCTGAAAATAGAGAAGAAATTGTTCAGTTAGAACAGAAGCTAGCTCAGTTAAAAGATGAAAAACATCAATTATTTCTCCAATTGAAAAAAGTTTTGAATGAGGATGAAAGTAGAAGAAAGCAAAGGGAGATAGGAAATCGGCATAGCTCTGATATTAATGAAATGTATAGTGTGCCTGGTCCAACTCATTCTCACTTATTAATTCAACAAGATTATCCTGGTTCTTCATTCAAGAGCTCAGGCTCATTCAAAAGACCCCGTAGTCCTTCTCCACCTCCTCAAATGGTATATCAATCGTACAACCCTAAATCAACTAGGCTTCTTTATCAGAAAAGTTATAGTAATAATTATTATCCTAACCCAGGAAGCAGCCAAGGTTATTATCCTTCACCCCAGTACTCCGGCCTTCCAATCAGAACAGATGCTCAACCTCCTCAACCAATGAAACAACATTTTTCTCAGTCATATATGCATACTGGTGATCATCCTAAGATGTATCCTGATGATAAGTATTACTCGGTTGCATCAAGGCCTGCTACACATGTTGCTCTCCATGGTGGTGCTATTCCCATACAACCACCTCACACCAAAACTGGGGGTATAACAACTGGTTATCCAATCAGGCAGCCATCTTCAGCTCCCCCTCAGCATGTAACCCCTGGCATTAGCACCTCACACTCTAGCCCTGGTTATCACTACTCAATGGTCTCTCAGTATCCTTCAAGACCTACAACTTTAGCCCCGGCACAACATATGGGACCTAGAAGCCATGGAGTGTATCCCAGTCAGTCATCAAATCAGGGTCGCCTCGTTTACAGCCAAGCCAATGTTCCACAGTCCCGGTATATGTAGTTTTCTTTACTTTTATTCTCTCAAATCTTTTTTCAATTTTGGTGTAAATATAATGGATGAAAATAAATATTTTTTAGAATTCTCAATGATTTTTCTTTTGAACACATTTGTACCATAGTCAAATTTATTAATAAATCTCTTGAATTACCTAATAATGTTATTAGATCCATGACACACTGATATAGATATATGTAAATACTTTAAATTAATAATAAGCTAACTAATAGTATGTCAATCAAAACTTTATAGGTTTGAGAAGTTCATATTTAATTATTTGTTATAAATGTACTCCATTTTATTTAAAGGGTGTTTGTGGGAATTATTCAGGTGGAGAAACAAAGATAAATAATTGCAAGTAGTAAACACTACAAGGAATTCCTGAGTTGGCTGGGGTCCAAGATCCTGATAACCTTGAACTTGATTCAACCTTGCTGAGTAGGCTGTTTACCTTTCAATTAATGGACCCAAATAAGTTTTGTTATTGATATTTTTATTATATCTTACATTATGGAGTCTTCTTTTATTTTTCCAAAACAAATAATTAAATAAAATTCTACAAAATAAATTTAATAACTTTTTAAAACCATTTTGCTTTGTTTTATAATACTATCTCATAGTATTTCCCCGGATGTTAATACTGCAAAGTATTATAATTGATTACAATTTAATTAAAGAAAATTATTTCTTACTAATTGAGTAAGTTTATTAGTAAGAAGAAAAAATATTAGTCTAGTTTGACTGAAAATTTATAGTAAACTGATATTTGAAAAGGACTATAAATTTAAGGACCCCATAGTGTATTACAATAGTCTTATATATCATTATTATTTTTGCAGACATGTGATTTAAAAATAATAGGAGTCCTGTCTTGTATCTAGATATTTTAAATGTAGAGAACTTGAAGTTCAAATTAAGAAATAAAGATTGTGGCTGCCCCTTCAAGCCTTGCCTAATTTTGTGTTTTAATTCTGCTCTTGAGTATCCAGTACGTAACTTACCTTGCAATTATAAGCTGCACATTTCAGTTGAATTTGATTAGTTATAGAGAGTGTAGTAATACACACATCAATATTCTTCTAATATTTTATTGATTTTTTACCACAGTAAAAGGTTTCACACTGTTAGATTTTTTAAATGTGTTAAGCCATTATTAAAGTTTTCTGCTATTATATGGTTTATAAGATTTTTTTTTTAATCTTAAGTTAATTTTAAACTTAGATTTCCTATGCCGTTACTTTAAAAATAAGACAATAATAAAGTAAATTCATTATTTATTTAAAGATGTACTATGAGAGTATGTTTGATTAAAATGAAAAACTTGAAAAAGCAAATGCAACACTGCTATTTGCTTTGAAAACTGATGATTGAAATGACAATAGATCTTTTTGTTTTGGTTTAATAGAATCAGTTATGTATTGTTTAATATTCCATTTATTACTATTTCTTAAAGAAATAAACCATGCTAATTACCTGAAAAATTGAATTGAAATTATTACCTCTTTAATTTTCCATTTAATATATTAAATTAGAAAATGGAATTAAACTTTATCATGCAGAACTACATAAACTTAGCAAAATCCTTAGCATTTTTATCATAATTGATTATTTGTATATTAACTTTCTATGCTATGTAATCCTGCACTCTTATAAAATAAAAGTTTCATCCTTTCAACATAAATGTGTGTTCAGTTTCATTACTCTGGACTTAATATGGCCCCTGAAAAAAAAAACTACCGCTGGACATTTCAAAGTAATTATCCGAAACATTCTAGAATGAGTAAATTCGATTATGATAGGATTTTGGTTCTAACCATTCTGACAATTCGCCTAACTAAATATGATAATTATCTTATAGTATTAAGGGGATTGAGAGCTCTTTACATCTTAACATATGTTCCATTTTGTTGAATATTGTGATGTATGAATCATTTGTTTGATTTTGTTAAATGGTTTGTTATTCTCTGTTTTGTTATGTCTCCAACAATAATCTCTTAAATTTAAAGTTATTGATAGAAATTGCTGGAACCTGAACCCCCCCCTTCTAATTTTTCAAATTCACTCTGTAATTCCTAAAATGTTTCTTTTATCAATAAACAATTTTATCATAGGAGAATTTCATTTCTCTATACCAAATATTATGCCTTTTTCAACAAAAAAAAATTTGTTTTGCTCACACTTGGAATTTTAGATAATCCCCATTCCTATTGGTTGTATTTTTTTTTTTTTGCATTAAAAGTTACATACTGAATTGTATTAAGAAAAACTGTCTCTAGAGCATTGACATATCCATACATACACAAGTGTGTGCATGTTTGTGTGTGTACAAATTTTAGTTGTTATAATTTTTGGTATCTTTTAGGTAGGAATGGAGGAAATATTTTTTAATCATATTTAAAATCTGTCATGAGAACAGCCCCAAAATTACTTAACAACTGAAAACTGTCAAAACAAATAAAACAGGTTTTGGATCAAAATAGGCTTTAATCTGCTATGTTGAAAATAATAGTGATTAAATATAAATTAAACACATGTTTATAAAAGGATGGTCAAGTTCGTATTAGCATTCTTGCCCCAATATCATTTAAGTTTTAACTATTTAGTTGGTGACATTTAAAAATTCTTCTATTTAAAAAAAAAAATACAAAATTCTGTCATAACAGTTTCAATAGCTACATATCTTCTATTTTAACATTAAAAAGCTGTACTTGTGTTTTTGGATATCAACTAAACCAACCTTCATCACCGACTTTTCTCCTTGTAAAAAATAGCTGTTTTCCAAAAACTTTTCAAGGTTTTAAGGAACAATTGCAAAAAAAAAAAAAAAAAAAAAAAAAAAAATTGTTCTGAGAACAACTTTAATTGCGATTACTTTGGAATTAGCTAAAAGGGCTCAATCTTAGTCGAGGTTATCTTCCAAGCCTGGCTCTTCAGGTTTATTCCATCAGCTAATTTTTATTAAGAAATAAACAGGGTCGCAACCTGTAGATAGTCCCTTCCATGCATGATTCTTGGTGTCTACATAGAAGGTTAAAATAAATAATTTTCTATTCTAGACCCGGCACCAACTAGTAGTATTTGTCGTAAAAAATCAATCTAATTAAATTTCTATTCATAGGACCTCATTCTATGCAAACATTTTTAATGAACATAACAATAATATGAAAAATGATGATAATTTTTTGATGAGGTATTTTACAATACTATTGTATGAATATATATGATCATTCCTTTGGTTTTAATTGTCTCTACGCTGTTTTATCTAGTTCTATTAAGAGAGATACTTATTGACTGCCAAGTGACATATTACTTCTTAGCTAGATAATAAAACTACTTTTCATAGTTTAATTATCAAGTTAAGCAATGAAATGTTAATAATATCATAATTGCTTTATATTATAAAGCAGGAGATTAGCAGTATTTTACTTTAATTTAAGTTCTGACAAAACAAGTTAATTACATAATTATTACTTTCAACTTAAATATGATCACATTCCTATAAATGTATTACTTTCAACTTAAATATGATCACATTCCTATAAATGTATTACTTTCAACTTAAATATGATCACATTCCTAATTATTTTTTCTCTAATTATAATTATTTTCTAATTATTTATTACTTTCAACTTAAATATGATCACATTCCCTAATTATTTTTCTATTTTATTTTGTAAAATATAAGTTGTATAAATTCAAACTCAAGATGTAAACTTTAATTGACCTATAGCTAAGAAAAAATCTTTCTTTTTTTAGCTAAGAAATACATTTTTATCTAAATTCCACTCCTTCTCTTAATTAACTTGAGTTATAATGAAATTAATATTATAACAATTTATTATTTTTAGAATATTAAAATGAAAAATACAGTAAGATCAAGATTAGTAAAAAAAATCAGTATTGTATTTTTCATGCCAGCCTCTGAGATATTCCTTCTCTGCATTTATTGTTATTAACATACTGTAATAGTTACATTAATCTTGGTTTATTAATAGTTAAGCAAAATATTTAAATATTGTTATTGGATTTTTCTGAAGTACCATCACAATTTCACCCTAACTACAATAAGTTCTTTATCACACCAAGGAATATTTTTATTTTTAATTTCATTTTAATACATTAAATAATACAACTGGTAAAGAAGTCACAAAACTAGTAGTATATCCTCACACACATATCTAGAAATGCCTTGACTGAAAAAAGCAAAGTTGGCCGGCATTACCTCAATGTAAAACTTTTATGAAAAATAGAACTTTTTTTTTTTAATATACTGATTTAATTTAAGTTAAAACTAAAGCAGAGCTAACTAGGTAATGCAAACATTTTTAAAGGGGAAATAACATTGTTTTTCTTTTCAATTTATACTCCTAACAGGCTTCAAAATGAGTGGAACTAATAGAGCATAAATTATTATACAATAATAAAGTGTATTTGATGTGACCTTTAGAACATACATCATATTATCATCATTATTGGATTACAAAAGTATTTTTGTTAACTTAGAGTTAAACAAAGTCACTAATATTTAGATATAATAATATCAGACACAATATCTCGTCAGAAGAAACATGAATTTTTCGTTATACTTTAAATATGTATGAGATTATTGTTTTCCAGAACTAGGCCTTTCCCTTGTTTTTTTTTTTTTTTTTTTTTTTTTCCTAATTTAAGTAAGGTAAGGATAAAAATCTTAGTGAAAATAGTAGTTCTAAGTAAACTTGCTACATTTTCTTGCTTTGCTACTATGAAAGAAATTAGAACTACTACATATTCTTGCTTTGGTTTCATTGAAAATGAAAATTAGACAGTAACCTCCACAGTTCATATGGCGAGTTCACCTTGACCAACTTAGAGCATTGAAGATGAAGTATTAGCCTCGAAAGTGCTCTGCGTTAAGAAAAAAAAAAAAGTGAACTCTCGAGGTTACTGACCAACTTCTCAATTATTTCACCCAACTTTGATGTACATTAGATAAAAAAATATTTTTGGAAAACACTCAGTATATCAAAGAATAGTTTGGTGTTATACTCTAGAGATACTTTGATGTCCTCTGAAATATTTAATATACTAAGTAGTACTTATGGACTTAATATAAGTAGTGATGATATGTAGTATTTATGGAGTTAATATAAGTAGTGATGATAGATCCACTCTAATTAAGAATTAACAAAAAAAAAAAAAAAAAAAAAAAAAAAAAAACAAGGTTACTTAAGAATAATTTAATTTAAGAATTATTTTAATTTCAAATCAGATCCATCAAGTCTTAAAAATTTTGTGCCCAAAATGCAAAAAAAGTATACTGTACAGAATAGATTGTAAGTTATAGGATAGACAGGAAAGAAACTTGGCCAAACTCATATACATCAAAAAATAAATAAATATATATTTACATCTATATATGAACTGAGCGCCTCAGTCATGTACATTTGTTCCCGGTGGCAAGATGTCCCGTCTCCCCTTCATGATAGCCTTGAAGATTGAAGAAATGTCGACAAATAATAAAAGATACACATTTTTTAAATTATGTTGACTTGACCGAACCACAACAAAAAAAAAATGTCTACTAATAATCTTTTAAAGCAGTTCTGTGACTTGAAGGTCAAAAATCCTTCGACTACAAGAGACACTTCCCTGCAGTTCAGGAATCCGGACTTATGCTGCAGAGTTCTTAGCGTCATCCAGAATTGAGTCCCAGAGCATCTTAGTCTTCAAAAGAAAGATCCTTTGTAGAATATTTGGACCAACATCAAAAACAGAAGATGGTTAGGAACAACCAGGGAATTTTTTATTTGAGCCCGGTATCATTGCTGTGATAAAATGTGAAAGACAAATGGGCTGGACATGTTGCGCATATAGATGAAGAAGAAATCCAAAAGTAGCTGCTCATGAAGATTGAAAAACAAGAAGTTGAACACCCAAGATTACGCCTGATAAACTGTGTGGGCTGAGATGCAAGGAGTCTAGGGGTCTGCAACTGGATGACACAGCACTACAAAATTCAAGATGGCAGTAGATCTAGTGTGCTAATGTCAAATCTTCAATCTGTGAAATTTTCCCAATCAAATTCTGAAGAACTGTTCTAAAAAGATTTTTGTGATTTATAACTAAAAGTAAATTTTTCTGAAGTGCGTGTGTCCACATACACATTTAATTATCATAAATTCTTCTCACAAATTATTGGTCAAAAATATATTTAATAGTATATGATTATTAATTAGTGAATATTCTTTTCACTAATGCAATTTGTTTTATTTTTAATAGCTTTTTTTATCATTTCCTATTTTCCATACTTTTCTTGAAATTGTTATTTTAAGAAAATAATTAAGCTAGATGTTTAACAATCTACATTAATTTAATTTAAACATTTAATCAAAAATAATGAATATAAATGTGTGATTCAACTTGAATTAATTATCTATGGTCATGAGCTTAAAGTAGAGTGAAACCAGTCTAAATTTCTGACATTGGCAGGAGAGCATAAACATATTATTCTTATCTTAAATTGATTTAATTTCAATGGAACATATATTGCCAATTTATTTATTAAAATAGATATAAACATATAATTTCTAGTTCAAATGAAGTGTTTTTTTTACCATAGATATTATTATAAGATGGCTTTTGTTGGGGTTCGGTCAAGGTAGATTCAAAAAGATACAAATTTAAAAAAAAAAAGTGTATTTATTAAATTACCTGCCAACGTTTCAGATTTCATGAAAATGGGATCTTAGGGACATGATGTCCCCTCGCGCCTTCATGATAGACAGGTGTGGTAAATTACTGTTTTAATTTTGTTAAATTATTTTTTAATGAGTTGTCTGCATGTTTTTTAAATTCTCTTACATAGCTTTTTATCTACTTTCAATATCACATTCCTGAAGATGGCTTACAATGTACCAAAATGTTGGAAGATAATTTGAAAAATTCACATTTTTTAAAAATTTGTATCTTTTTGGATCTATCTTGACCGAAACCCAACAAAAAAAACATCTAATTATAATTTCTAGGGTTCTATATAAAGCTAATTGCAGCATTTCCAAAAAAAATCATTTAAAAACTTATAAGAAACCCATTCTAGGTAAATGTTCTGAAGTGAGGATGATTTCAATGAGAGAAATTGCAAATTCAATTCTTCATACTTAAATTTAGTGTAAAAAAATTGGACTTTGTATTTTCCTAACAAAAACGAAGTATTTATAAACATTTATTTACAAAGAAACTATACATATAAAAAGCATTTTAGACTCTAATCATAAAGGTGCTAAAAGGTCCTTGATTTTTATTTTTGGTGGGGGCAATTTGACTGGGCGGAGATAAGGGTTATCAATAGAGTCATTCTCTGCCTTGGCTATTTCCTCCTCCTCTTCCTGGGTTGGTTTTTTCCCCTTCTTTCGCTGCCCACCCTTAGAATGGTTGTCCAAATCAAAATCGTCAAAGACCTGGTCCTTAGGTAGCAGGGCAACAAGATATGGTGGAAACTGTGGCTTACAGGCTATCACTGGAAAAAAAAAAAAAAAAAAAAAAAATGAACATAAAGATGAGTGAATAATGAATTAAAATTTATAAATTCCAAAGATTCCTAATAGGTCAACCATAACTAATACGTCAGATACTTAAACCAAATCATGTAAAATACCATTACGATACTGATGACAACAGAATAACATTTAACAAATGCTAACACAATTACCCTAAGGTATAAACCTCTTAATTGTATGTGACATCACCATCAGAACCTCAAAAAGGCTGAAGAATTATGTCTTCAAGGCTTGTAAAGGGTATTATTAGATAATAAATTATTATACTATAAACAAATATAATAACTAAATAATAATATTATATAATAACTCCACAGAGCAGGGCTACTGTAAGGGGGGTGGAGGGTGTAATTCCTTAATTTTACTGTTTGTGGTAAAAAATTATTGACAAAGGGTAATGTAAGAAAGAACTGAAAGAGATTTTAGAATGCGGTATGAACTTCAAAGGACATCACACTTCACCCAGGACATCATCTTCATCAAGATATATGTTGATGATCTTATACTTTTCCTCGATCTGGAAAAAATTTCACAGACCAAGTTAAAGATCACTGGCATCAGCCTTTCCAATTTCCTTTGAAAATATTAACTTGACCATTGTTACCTACCTTTGAAGATGGCCCACTAACCCCCTCTCATCCTAAAGGGGTTGTCTCTCAGTTTAGTTCTGCACTCTGAGATGTGACCATAAACCTCCCTCGAAGATTTTATCCATACATCATTATTGCTACACATAAAATTGATTTATTTTTTTTTCATACTTCTATAGTTAAAATTTTTATAGTTAATTAAGTAAATATTTTTCTGTCATACAAGATACCTATCTCTGTCTGTTCATTCCATTCAATAAATGAAGAGTTTTTCAGTGTGTATTGTATTTCAGCCCTTGACTTACATTTAATCAAAATTTTGACAATAATAAAACAATTACCCAATTCAGTTTTTTATTTTTCTCATCCTGGCTGAAACCCTGACTAATTTCTCCAGCATATATAAGTTAATTACGAACAGGCGAGATAACTTTTTAACAGTCTATTTCAATATCTCCTGAATACTATTCCTGTTAATTCTCCACATCAAAATTTGGGGTTTCCTTTGAAGTTCATGCCACATTCTTAAATTCTACACAATTAATGAGAGGGAATAGAATAAAAAAACCTATCTGACCCAGCCAGGACTCAAACCTGGATCTCCTGCTATTCTATTCCCTCTCATTAATTGTTTAAAATTATAGTAACTGTAACATTTTAACCCACTAGCATAATGCAATCACTCTCATATTTAATGAGGTTCCTCACTTAAGAGACATAAATTAGTCAATCTGGGGAGTTTTTGAATATGGAGATTATCAGTAGAGAATCCGTTGGGGGTTCGGTTGATACAAAAAAAACACAATTTAAAGAAAAAAGTCAAATAGACTACTGACATTTCAGCTTAGATTGTAAGCCATCTTCAAGGCTGTTGAAATACAATGCCATAAAAAAACTTGGGAAAAATAAAAAAATATGATTTAATTACTTACAAGGAAATATGTTATCCTGAGAGAGAAACAAACTATCAGTTTCATTTATTTTAGTTTCAAATTTGTTTAAAGCACGTTCGATGTCTCGTTTTTGTATAGCAGACTTTTCTCTAATGGCTTCATATTCTGTTACTGGTTGTTTATGAGTCTGCAACAAATATATTATTATAAATGAGTTAGCTAATTTGTTGGTTTTAAGATGAAATAATAATCAGCAATGCTTATATCATTCTAAAAGAACATGACAGAAGTAAAAGCTAATAATAACTAGACAATAGATATGTCTATGAAAGGAGCAATAAATGATATAGAAACATAATCTTTTTCTATCTTTGGCTGCTGAAATATTATTCTAAAAACACATAAGTTGGGTTACTTCATAAAACATGTCAGATACTCACAATAAAAAGGACATTACAGAATTAAACAATGTTCTTTTTCAGGGAGTCTTATTTTAGGATTTCGAGAAGATCCCTTCTGCTAAGCCGGCACTCTTAGCAGTGATGTTATATATACTGCAGTGTTTTTAATGTTTTATTAAAACCAATATAGTATTTTATGTCCCAGGACATCACAACATCTGTATGAAACTATAATTAGGGAGCCAAAATTTATGCTTAACACTTCAATTGAGTCATCTGAAAACATCATAAAATAGTGTATGTATGTATATATTATGTATTACTGATGGAAATAGTTCAGTCTGTCATCCTTAGGGGGAAAAAATTTTCCTGGCAATTAGGTAACTGTCCTTTGTTCACTTAATAACTAATTGGTTATATTTTCTGTAAGTAGACTTAACATCATTGTTTATTGTATATTTTATTAATATAGTGTACTGACAATTCTCCAATAACATTAATTTTCACTGATGGCTCTAAAGCAGAAGGTGTTTCATTCATGCCTCCCTATATCAAAAAAGAAATATGAAATTTAGAATATCTCCAATAAGTTCAAATTATTTAACTAACTACTATAAGCGCAAAAAGCAGGAACATTGCCATCTGTACAGACTCACTAGCAGCCGTTCACACACTACAAGACATATTTTCCCTTGACTCCAGACTCTCTTTGCACACTATATAACTTAAATAGACAGAAACAAACCATAAGTTTCATATGGATACCTGGAAATAGTGGCAAGTGGCATAAGTTAAAATACTAAAGTAGATAAATTAGCATAAATCCTGGGTTATTCTATAATAAAATAGCAGTAAATGACATTAGTTCGGTTGTAAAAGCTAATCTGAAAAGTGAATGGAATGCCAAGGATCTGGGGGATAAACTATATGAAATTAAGAGTGAGGAAAAAATGAAAAAGCTCCGAGAGAAAGAATTACAAAGGACATTGTGTTGTGTGGACTCCGAATATGGCACACGTAGTTGATGCACTTATAACTCATGGAAAAAGATAGTCCTCTGATTTTTGTGACTTGCAGAACTAGGCTGACAGTAAAGCATATGTTCACTGAGTGTGTGATTTATCAGAAAGAGCGGAGTTGCCTTTCACAAGAGAGAACTGTTTACTGATAAATCTAAATTCATCGAAAAATTAAATTTTTTTAGAAGATATTTAAATTTTATCTAAAATATAAATATTTAAATTAATGAAACACATTTACTCCTATACATGAATTAAAGACTCAGAAAACTGGAACCATTTATGTATAATTAAAATGGATAAATTATAATTTTTTAATATTCAGTTATCTAATTTAACAATCTATAATATCTAAACAATAACTAATTTATTATAACTGTATTATTAGTAAATAATGTTATCAATAAATGTGAATGATTTTAAATTAAATTTCCAACAGTTTAGTTGGTAAGGCATACCAAGAACTCTTCATTGGCTGCACTGGGAGTGGCAGGAGCACCGATACTCGCAAGGCCACTGGAAGCTATGATTTCAGGGCTCTAGAGAGACCCGAAAGCTCTGGTTGACAGGGGGTGAAACGTATTTCAGCTACTTAAATGGATAGCCAGAAAAGAGAGAAGTCAATGTGTGTTGGGGTGGATCGGACCTGGGTGATTAGCTCTAAGGAATTATATCTTATCTAAGAATCAGCTGAACTTATAATCCTTCTATCATTATTTATTCCTTAAGTATTAACATCAAATCACATAATCCTAAATTAGACTAATAACTTATTATGCTATTAAGTTTAATAAAACAAACTTATTTACTACTAATGACTCCTAGTGGTTGAAGAAAAAATAAAAAACCACCTTTGGAATGACCAAAATAATTATAATTTTAGAAATGGGTAAATAAGTCTAAAAATGATTTTATGTTTACAATGTTTAATGTATTATAAAAGAAACAACTGTCATAAAAACAATAACTTTCTATCTTTAATTGCATTAATTTTAATAATAGTTTTCATTCTAGTTTTTACATTAGCTCCTTTCACTCCTCAGGTCATTTTAGAAGAGCCTAATAAATTTTTAATTTAATTTTTATTTCTGCATTACACAGATCCTCCAAATAATCCTGAGAATGTTTGAGTTCAACAATTTTGAGAATTCATTTAAGATCAGGCCTCTTGTTAGTTATAAAAACTATTTCAGCTTTTTAATTTCCAAGACAGACATCAAAATTGCAGTACCACTCCATAGGGCCCTTTCAGAGACTGTATTGGGCTATTAGGCACACGCTAATGAGATCTTCAAATTTGCTCTTAGAGATGGTCATTATTCACTATTTCAGATATTTGAAAATTACCCTCACTTTCTTTGAAAGAAATTTCTTCTGGTGTATTTTGTTCAAAACCACTATAATCACGAACAGAAACTTCATTAACTCAGGTGTTCACTCGTACACATTCAGGTTCACTTTCATTTTCCTGTCACAAAAACTCAGCAAACTCTTTTGGATTACGGAAAATAGGATTTTAACTCATTTTGAAAAAAGAACTTCTAAAGAGAATGCACAACATGACAAGTCAAGAGCTCATTGGCAACTAGACTGTCTAGGAAATCCTTTATTGTGATGCAGCAGAGGAAGGGGAGCAATCTATCTGATTGGTGAGGTATGGGTCATTTTTGACCCATGGCAAAGACCTGCCCAATCTCCCTTAAAATATCTACCTAAATATTCTATCTTTACTCATTTGGGAACCTGAAAGAAGCATTCCTAGAAGGAAAAAGAGAAATATTCAGTAAAACTTGGTGAAATTTCTAAATATTGGAAACCTGGGGTCAAATTTGTCACTTGAGTGTTAATCAAAATCGTAAGTGTTTAATTTAAGTCCTAGAAGATGTAATAAGTTCTTTATTTTAATGGAATTCGACTAATAATTTTTAATTGTAAATTGAGTGTCATTCAAGAGTGAAATAGGATAAATAGGAATGGGGGATTACTCCTCTTTATCCGGAGGCATTGATGCCCATGACCTTTACATTTGTCATCAGGCCTAGGCCCATTTCACCTGCACTTTATAGATAAGTCCTCTAAGTTGATGAAATAAATGTAAGAAAATACAGACAATCCTTATAATTCAAATCCTTTTATATCATCAATACTTCCTACCACTATATCATAAGTATATCCATAATTAAATATATTCATGTAACAAATGAAAAGTTTTTGACTCTGGAGATTGTTAGTAGAGAATTTGTTGTGGTACAGTCAAGGTTGATCAAAACATACAATTAAAAAAAAAAAAAAATATTTATTATCTGCCAATGTTTTGACTTACATACCAAGGCTTCAGGACTATCATGAAGGCGAGGGGGGACATGTCTACTGGAACAAATCTGCATGACAGTCAGGCATTTTTTTTTTTTTTTTTTTTTAAATAAAATGATAGTTTCATACATAACATGAGGCCTAGCTCTTGAATGGATCCTTGAATTTGTTGACCTCAAACAGTCTAAGGATTACTTGGATAATGGTCACTAATATTAATACAACTTTCCTTCGACATATTAGAAGCCATAAAACATAACATAAAATCTCCCAATTCACATTTAACTGAATAATCAAAGTATGGGATCCAAGATGAAAATCCATGCATAAAAACATTTTTTTTTTCCAATACAGATTCTGATAAAATCTATTTTTAAAATGGAAAAATACTGTAACTCTGGTATTGGTAAAAAATTTGAGAGTTGCCCAATCCACTTCTATAAAAGTTAAAATGAATCAGTGCTGTTCTGCTTGAGTGTAATAAGTGCTAATATTACTGAGAGTTTGTGGAAGATAAATTATCACAGGAAAGGGTGAGAGGACTCTTTTAAATTTAATAACTTATTTGGACACAAGAACAAACAATTATTATTGAATACAGTATTTGGAGACAAAAAAAAAAAACCAATAATAACTCTGAAAACGCATAGTATTATCCTTTCACAATTCTAAAAGTAACTCTAAGAGGTTATAATAACAAACTATAAAGACTGGCAAAATCTGAAATAATAGTATTAAAGCATTAAAAAATGGGTTTGAGACTTGGTTGTGCTCATAAAAACCATACACAATTATATTAAAATTGGAATAGTGATTTTTTTTTGGTAAACCTAAGTAAATAAAATCAAAGATTAATTATCAATAATCTGATATAATATAAAATATACATACTGGAGTCCGTATATAAGCATGAGGATCAGGGAAAGCAGGCAAATGGGCAGGGATATGCGGTGGGTGTGACTGCTTGATTCCTGCTTGAAGAATGCCTAATTGTTTAGCTGGAGCACTAGTGATTGGTGGCGAAACATAAATACAATTAGATCTCTTAGCAAATTTTTCTAGGTCACTTATTGGTAATCCCATATTTACAAGAGCCAATAAAACATCTGCAAACATAGGCTCTGTCCTTCCTGCAAGTTCACAGTAAAGTCGACTGCTATTACCTATTTCAATTATAACTAAAAGAAGAAGTCATTAATTTTTCTTTTGTTAAAGAAGGTAATGAATAGACGAAAAATATCTACAAATACTTACTACTTTGCAGAAATTCAACTAAAGTTTCATGAGGCATACTCATAGCTGATTCAAAACCAACTTCCAGTAATGTACTAGAAACAACGGAAGCTAAAACTTTCCTCTGGGCTGTAGACATTTTACTTTTGATTTTTACAATTAAAGAAACATTAACTGATTTACATAAATGACCGTAACAAAAATATTCGACGATGAAGATAAGAAAAGTTGATTCGTTCAAAGCTTTGAAGAACAAACATTTCAGTGTTTAAAACCCATCAAACTCTACGCGCACGAAAATAACCTTCCCTAACCTATTTACAGACTGATCACATAGAGCATATAGATATTATCTCTAGTCTATTTTGGATAAGAAAATAGCATACATTAGGCGTTCTCCATAATTTATGTTATACAGTTTTTTTGTTTTTTTTAACCCTCATAAGTTTATTTTATTTATCTACTTGTTTCCAAGATTGCCTTATCGAATGAGGGACTGGGAAGAATGTGTACCTTGTTTTGACATGGTTTGAACATATATATATATATNAACTTGCCATTTACACGGGAAATATCGTTGTGGCATTACAAGCCTTACTCTTGACAGCACTCCGGGTAGAGATAATAATGCTCTCTCATTTTTAATGATGCTACTCTCCTGGAATATGATGCTACCCCCCCCCCTCTCCTTCTTTCTCCAGTCTATTTATTTTTTGAAGATAGACCTAGGGCAGTCTAACTGTCTACTTCTTAGTATTATGATGCGATTTTTGAAAAATTTATTTAAACGGATCTTCACTGATACTATATTGGTAAAGCCAAAAATGTGGTGTATTAAAAATTATATATATATATATACACACACACACACACACACTTACAGAAGTATTTATGAATAGTTATTCATTTTAGACAATTCTTGAAAATGTTTCTTACTCTTGTAGAATTTATAATTCCATTGACAAGGTATGTAGAATAAGATAGCAATCATTAAATATATAAATTGATTTATTATAAAGGTATATTAAAAAGGCAAATAGTAAATAAACAGCTAAATGAATTATATGAGAATATAAGATGTAGGGTTTAATATGGCTTTGTTCAATTTTGAAAAGAATGTTTTATGTCAAAGATGTGAAACAAATAATTTACTGTAGTACTTATAAGAATATTCTAAGATGATTTTAGTTGGGGTTCGGTCGAGGTAGATCCAAAAAAACACAAATTAAAAAAATGTATTTTTTTAATGAAGGATTATCTGCCAACGTTTCGGCTTACATTGTAAGCCATCTTCAGGGCTGTAGAAATACAATGTCATGAGAATACAGTAATATTTGAAATTAGTATAATAGAGAATTATAATATAATGTGATAT
>KZ806998.1:360976-379671 GCA_000696205.2 Oncopeltus fasciatus
CGGATACAGATTGAGCAAAAACTGGAAACCAGCGCTAATTGACAAGAGGATCCAACCAATCAGTGACCAGCTACCTGACTACTCCAGAGACCAGCCACCAGAACACAGTATCAACCAATGGGAAGGCAGACTTCGCCCAAGGACAAGACCGCGCCGGGATTATACACCACCTGGTGTATAAAACATGGTAAATATATACCATTCATGTACTTAAAAATCTCTCTTTACAACTGTCATTCTCTTTTCAGCCCTGAAGAAGCCATCACATGATGTGCGAAAGCTCGGCAAATAACAACAATTTGACTCGGCCCAACCCGAAAGATGAAATGGTAAATACATCTGACGACCGACGAAGCCTACGTGAACATCCTTTAAATATGCCTACTTCAAGACTTTTTTTTTTTTTTGTACGAAAAAATTAGTAGACAATTATAGGTGTAATAAATTGTATTTTCTATTATTTATATTCAACATTAAGTATTATCACCGATTAAGGCAGTAACACCTTCTGAGGTCAAGTACATTATTAACCATCTGCAAAGCACTCAGCTGTGACCTTATCGCCGGGCGAATACTTCGAAATCTACCCCAAAAAGCAATTGTCTTCATGACTTTTTCAGAAATAATCCTCTTTCCTAACCCCGGTAAACCTGCTTCTCCTATCGACCAATTAGCTTTCTTCCTTTACTTTCCAAAGTATGTTGAGAAAGTTCTTCTAAAATGATTGATACCTATAATAACTTAATTAAATATTCTTCCTTATCTCAGTTTGACTTCCAATCCCACCATTCTACTGTCCAGCAGGTGTTTCGCGTTGTAGATTTCATTTCCTTTTCATTCGAGTGGAAAGAGTTTTGTCCTGGTGCATTCTTAGATGTAATTCAATCATTTGACCGAGTATAGCATACTGGCCTATTATATAAGCTCAAGTCCATATTTCCAAGCACCATCTACCTAATCCTCAAATCTTACCTTTCTAACTGAACTCAAATCTTACCTTTCTTTAGGGTCCGGCAAGATTAATCTGATCACTTTCCTGTGAAAGCAGGTGTTCCACAGGGCAGTATGTTTGGACCTGTCCTTTTAATCGTTTACACTGCAGACATCCCCACACATCCTACTACCCTCTTTGCAGATAAAGCGATTCTCTCCTCTTATCCTGATTCCAAAACGGCTTCCAACATTTTAAAAAACCACCTTGATGTAATTCAGCAGTAGCGCAGCAAATGGAGAATTAAAATAAATGAGTCCAAATGTGTAATAAATAATAAAAAAAACCTTGTCTTTAAGAGATAATTTTTTTCAAATTCTGGTTATGGTTCAAATTATGTAATGGAGTCACTGCCTATACAACACTTATGCTATATAGCAAATTTTATTGGTAATTTATACATCTTGTGTTTAATAGGATTTTCCTTAACAAGTCCTGCTTTAAATGTAGATAACAGTTTGTAGTGTAATCTCCTTAACCTTGCAATATTCAATGAAATTCATTGGAATTTCCCAATCTTATGTTTAATGACTAGTTTTCTTAAATAATCCTTCTTTAGTGTCCAGAGTGGATGGGGTTTTAATAATAATTTACACCTCTCTTGTGTAATATAGAACTTACTTAAGAAGGGATTGGGAAGTGTTGGAGGAACAGAGAAGAGAATGTTTCCTATGCTTACGCCAATTGCATGTTAGTGCTCTATGGTTTCCAACTTGAGCAGCATTTCTGCAGTGTCACTCTTATTTTCATTGTACTGAATATATAAAATTCAAGTTAAATTTTAAAACTTAAATTTAATTGCAAGAGCATTTCAGGTTTTTATGAAGAATGAAAAACATTATGAAGCATTGATATTTCAAATTTACTAATGTATTTTTTTTTAATAAGAAAGAGTGAATGGTTTTCATATTTTTTTATAATAAATGTATGATTCGATTATTGTCTTTTTGTTCTACAATTTCTTTTCTAAAATTAAATTTAATTTCTATAAGGGCAAGAAATAATTTTCAAGAATTTTATTCCCGGATTGACTAAAAATAAATAATTAGTTTCATGAAATTTAATTATAGGTAATATATTTATNATTAATAATTTATAGAAGAAAAAATTAAATAACATTGTGTTACTACACTATATGACGCTGTTTTGGTTTGAGTAAAAAATAACCAAGTGCCCCCTCTAGATCCCTCCAATTCATTAAAAATTGTATTGAACATATGTGTACATCATGTGATTTTTACCTACAATTTTGTAAGTATAAAGCTTATAGGACGGCAAAACTATTATTCATTTTGTTTTATTAAATACATTATCTTACTTTTTAAATATCAGACATTTCCAACAGTAACATTTTTTCCTGGGGAAGAACAAGGGGAGGGGGTCTAAAAAATAATCCTGGGATTTAACAAAATAATAGTTAAAATACGAAGGATAGGTTATAGTTTAAAATATTAATATCTACAGACAATTATATATATGTTCACGTAGGCTTCGACGGTCGTCAGAAGTATTTACCGTTTCTTCTTCCGGGTTGGACCGTGTCAAATTGGTGTTATTTGCCGAGCTTTCGCACATCATGTGATGGCTTCTTCAGGGCTGAAAAGAGAATGAGAGTTGTAAAAGAGAGATTTTTAAATTCAGGTTTTAAATTTAAAAATCTCTCTTTTACAACTCTCATTCTCTTTTCAGCCCTGAAGAAGCCATCACATGATGTGCGAAAGCTCGACAAATAACACCAATTTGACACGGTCCAACCCGGAAGAAGAAACGGTAAATTATATATATGTAAACAAATTTTATTGGTCAATATTTTTAGCTTCTCTAAAGTAGAATTAGCGAAAATACTGGTGATGAGCCAAGAATGCATTTAATCTAATTGTAAATAGTTGTTTTAAAGCATTATAATTACATATTTCAGGACCTCAATCTTAAACGATACTATATTGGAAATGGTTAAATATAGCTCATTAAGTTATATACATACAACTTCCCCCATGAGATGAGCTAACATCATCTTTATCATTTCCCTTCTCTGACTTTATGAGAGGAATTGCTGTTTCAATGACCAGTCATGAACATGGCTTCCAGGTGACAGGACATCCCCTCTCACCTTCATGATAGCCCTAAAGATGGCTTACAATGTAAGTAAAAACATTGGCAGTTAATGAAAAAATACACTTTTTTAAATTGTATTTTTTGGATCTACTTTGATCGGACCCTAACAAGAAGAAGAAACATCTACTAATAATCTATATGGCCACAAACTCTCAATTTGATATTAAATTATAGTTAGTTAAATCATCTGGAAGAGCTTTATTTTGAAATGAATAACTATTAACAGAAAAATTAAATGCACACAAACACGCTCATAGATATATCAATGATATGCATCATTCAAATTATTAAAAATTAAATAAAATATTTGGCACTATGTGAATTTGAAAATCTCTCTCTTTGAAGTACAAATGGTAGAGATAATATAATAAGAAATTCCTTAAGGAAACTAAAAGATATTACTCCAAGAGCCGAACTTCTCAACTAGGGCTTTTTTTTTGTTTCCGTAGTATATCGCCTGTTTTTACTTCAAAAAAAAAATTCAAGTAGAAAATGATCCAAAAATTTTATTAAATTATCTGTAAATTTGATATTGAATAATATATTAAAAAATATTTTTTAAATGTCGAAAGCAAATAATTACAGAATAATTTTCAGCTTTTATAATCATTTATATACGATGGAAAATGAACTATTGTAATTGACCTGAAAAATGGAAATCATAACCCCCCTCTCAAAATTAGTTTTATACATACAAAAATAGAATAAAAAAAAATTTCTGTCTCCTGCACGAAAATTTCTTGAAATAAATGTGATGTCCATTTTGAAAATATGTTTAACTTCATATGAGCAGTGACTTGTGGGGGTTAAATTGAGGGTTGAAATGTTAAAATGGCTCTAACAGCTAATTGATTTCTCACCCTAGAAATTGTGACATTTTGACATACGCATTGAGTTAAACATTTCTAGTCAAAAAAGCCTTAAATTTAACAAGAGTGACCAAATTCACTCAAAGAGTTAACAACTCATACAAAGATTCAGTAAAAACAGAATTTGAATTTTTCCTTACATAGTCTGCTTATGTTTCAGTAAAAATCTGAATATTGGAGTCCCATGAATATTTTAATTTAGTCACAATTTTGTATTAACAGAAAGCTTTAAACAATAAGTGGGTTTGTTTGAGTATAAACAAATATCTCCCATTATAGTTTTTTCTGGATTAGTAACAGTTGAACGATGTTTAATCCACCAGTATAAGATCATTGGTCCACACAACCGAGAAAATAATTATTCTGTTAGAAACTCATTACATAATGAAGTGTATCCGTCCGGGTAATCTTATTTTACCCATTTTAGCCTTAATTTGCATAAATAGAAACTAATAAATTATTTTTTTAAATGATTTTTAATAGAAAAATACAAGAGTTTAAAAAAGTTTATCATGTAGACCATTTCATTTTGTTGAAATAATTCTTCCGCGACTTTTTCTTTGTCCTGTTTTTCATAACCTTGGGTTCAACTTATCTAAACAGAGGTAATTGAGCCTATTTTTTCACTCCTTATAAAAATGATACACCCACTAGTGAATGATGATCTTACTGTGTTCTCCATGTAAAGGAGAGCTAAATTTATTTTTATACACAATGATCCCAATAACTTTGTGGTTTACTTTTACAACTTCTTCAAAATTGGAGTTGAAATTAGTATTGCAAAGATATTTTAATTTTGGTTTTAAATGTCATGTCAACCTTTGGTCATTAACTCCAGGGAGATATTATTGGAAGCCGGAAGATATTTTCAAGAAGAAGAATTTTTTAGTTATGGGTAGGTGTAATGTATTGTTAATGCGAGTAGATTAAAAGCTTGAAAGTGGATTGTGGAGGGCAGAAACAATCAATAATGGCAGTTAGTATTTTCTGAAGAGATAGGTTCTTGCAGACAAATGTCTATCATGAAAAGCATTTAAATATCTTCAATGTATATTTTCATGACTTTGTTTTCTATTTCTAACTGTTTTGTTATCATCTGAATCAATTTCTTATAAATAGAGGAATTTCTGTGCCCATGTATACTATCTCATTTAAAATTTACTTTATTCACAAGGGTGTAAAATTCTATGTTCTCCATGTGATGGGAAGCTGAAATTCTTTGTAGACCGCACACACTTGTAGTTTTCCTTCTGCAACCTATTTAAATCAAATAGTTTTCAAAAGATGGTACAAAGATAACTTTGTTAGCCTAAAGCTGGAAGTAGAGGTTACCTAGGTGATAGGAATAGCACCTAGGTATTTTAGAGAACTACAAAAGTGATCTAGTAAAGTTATGCCCCATGTACAATTCAGATTGTGACATTTCATTCTGGCACTACTTTTTTACACTTATTAGTTTTTTCACCTACTTTCTAACACGATCATTCATCCATTCAAATATCTATCTTTGAGGGCATTTCATTTTTAATAATATCTGTGACTTTCTTGTCTACTTTCTCCTTCCTGAGAGGAAGGTGTTTTTTTTTTCTGTTTTAAAAAAAAAAAAAAGGTTATTGTATATTTTATGGGCCTATTATATATTTGTATATCAAAGTATAAATTTATAAGAATTATTGAATCTAAGTTGTATAAAAACATTTTGAAATGTATATAAAGGATTATTGACATTTTTTTTTTACTTGGTTATAGTTGCTGTTTAAAAGAAGTCAATTAATTTTAAATGATTTTTAATAGAAAAATACAAGAGTTTAAAAAACAAACAAACATTACTTATAGATCTTTCAAACAATTCTTCAAAACAAAAAAAAATTTATAACTCAGGAGAAATATTTTATAAAATAATAATTTTAAAAAACATGACTAATTATTCAAAATGAACACAATAAATTTCCTATAGACTTATCAGTCAGAGAACTTAGTGAGCTAATAATTGCACCCAAATTATGATTACTTTTCATAGGTCTTTTACAAAATTACATTAATTATTAGGATCACAAAACTATTTATATAATTATGAGTAAAATTATTGGACAGTATTGAAACATAAATTAATGTAATACAAATTTAGATAATACAAAATGGTTTAGTTCTAAATAAGAAAAACTTAGCACTAAGAATTTAAAAAACTTTGCATTACCACAAAAGCCACCTTTACACATATTATTATAGTATGACTGTTATCAAAAATAATCTTTAAAGTAAGCAACTTGTAGGCAGCATGAAGTATAACCTACTAAAGCACATAATAGGCACATTATGTCTCATTATATAATGAAAGAAAGAGTTATGCATTTTTTTTTTTTAATATTACAGATTATAATTGACAAAATGAATGGCAGTCAATGTACTACTATTTAAAAGAATAAATACATTTTTTCTATTTTATGAAATTTTTTTAAATTTGTTTACATCTACTAAATAACATTAAAATTTAATGCTCAATAATAAAATTAAACTATATTTATTATAAATCAGCCTAAATACTAAGCAGTTCAAAATATCAAATTTACAATAATATTGCATTTTTTAATGTCTTTTCCTAATAACTATATCATAATTTGTCTTTAATTATAATTTTGTAAATACAAAATAAAATTGTATTGCTTGTATTTGTTAAGAGTGTTATTTCTTTCAAAAATTAGTGTTTCATCAACCATTGTGTATTTTTTTCTTCTTAATTATCTATTACTAAAGCAATGTTACAGCTGAAAATAGTTTGAGGATAAATTATTCTTTGTACTAATGACATATTATTATGTTTAATACACTGTTTTTAAGTTGAAATTAAACGCCTTAAAGAAAATCTAGATAGATATGTAAAAAATATATGATATATCTTATATAATTAGGGCTAATAATTATTATTGATAAAATGATACATATACATTAAATGCGAGTGATTTCCTACTTTCTAGTTTTACTTGGATAAAAGCTTCACTTCTTACTTCATAAAACATTGAAATTTTAAATTTTCAAAATGCTTCACTCAAAATTGAGGTTTAAATAACAATAATGCAGAACATATTTTACAGTATAAAAATTAGATTTTCTGCGTAATTTAATGTAATCTATGTTAATTTTTAAATTTTAACTTCTTGAAATGGCAAGATCACTGTTGAATATTAAAGATAAAACTTAATTTTTGGACTATAATTTAAGAATTCAACAGATTTAGAAAAATCCTAAATTAATTACGGCAGATGAAAAATTTTTTGTTTTCAAAATATGGATTCTAAAAGTGAATATTTTTATTTTAAGTAGGACTTAATATCAAAAAGGTTCATTATTTTAAAATAATATACCAAATAACTACAATCTAAAATAAATACTCATAATTGATACATTTTAATTAAATAACTACTTAGCAGACTTTGAATTTTTGGCATGAGGGGTCAGAAGCCAGTAATAATAGATTTTTTGTTAAGTGCAGAAAAAATGATTACAGAGTTTCTAAATAGTTGCAAAAGATAATTCCAAAAATATTAAAGCATTCGACAAAATAAATATAAAATGAGTGTAATATTTTACAATTTAAAATTTTCTCTTAATTGTTTGATGTTTGTAGATACAAGTGCTAAAATTTAGTTTGAGTACAAACTGGCACTCACTCCCTCATTTATTAATGTTAGTAATACTACAGATAAAATGAATGCCTATGAATATAACATTCTTGAACACTTTAAAATTCAAAACAGAATGAAACACATTTATGAATACTTTGGTTGATAGTACACATGTTATTATATTATAGAACTATTAAAAAACAAAAAAAAAAAAAAAAAAAACACACACACACAACTAATAAGTTAAATAAACCAATTTATAATTTAACAATTAAATAAAATATATTTTAGTAACAAATATGAACTAATTAATAATAAGGTTTTGTTTAAGTTCTTAACAGCTGCATTTTATGCTACCTTCACACTAATTGTTTTATAACTTTATTTTTAGTTGCTATCAGAAAGAAGTCGAAGTTCCCCATGAAATGAGATTATATATTGAAAAGGCTCAAATAATGAGATCCTGACATGCCATTCAAGAATTTTACAATTGAAGCAGAAACAATAAGAATTTGAAAACCTTTCATTAATAAGATATTATAACACTTTTTGGAGAGAAAAAAAAAAAAAAGATGCTATCAAAACTGAAAAACAAATTCAAATCTTGCAGGCAACCAAAATTATTAATGAAAATGTTTTCATTTCTCCTCATAATTAGGCTACTAATTATCAATTACAAAAATGAATTGTTTTTTTCTTAAAAAACATTGCAACCACACAAACCTTTAACCACCTCTTATCATGAGCATTTTCTTGTAGTGTGTATCTATATCACTATGAACTAATATACTTAAATTTAATTGAGGTTTTTTTTTTAAATTGTATTTTTCTAATACCAATTTTTAAAGATATAAGTATAAGGTTACATAAAAACCTTAAAAATTACATTAATTTCTTTAGTTAGATTGGACCTTGCTTGCTTAAAAAAAAAAATACTAAACATACAGAGACACAACAAATACATTTATATTTATAAAATTCCTACTCTCAGAGGTACTTTAAATACAAGTAACTATCAGAGATCAGTAAATGCTACTTCTGAAATGTTTGTAAAGAGAAGCGAAAAATGTCTTTATTAGTTGTAACATTAAATAATGTAGTCAATAAAAAAAAAATGTTAATGTAATTTAAAGTTGTTTCAATATATTCTTATGCCAGTTTACCTTTTGCCATTATGGTAAAAATAAGTGCATGAAATTTTAAATAATTTTCATATAAAATACAAGAAAAACAAAATAATAAATACCNATATATATATTTTATAACATCAGGTTCAAAAATATTGTAATGCTTTATTAGAATCTTATAAGATATAGTTTAATAATCTTTAATTAGTATCATGAGATTAATCTCGACACAAAGCTTAGTATTAATGTAGACTGACCCTTAATAAAAATACTACATTAATACTAAGCTATATAATAAACTACATTATAAAAATTTATAATTTTAATAAGAACATATAAGCAGAGAACTTAACTTCAGTCATTGAAAAGAATGATAACTTTTGCTTTAAAAAAAAATATAAGAGTAACAACTAATAGAGAGATTATTAAATAGACAGAATCTTTCTAAACCAGAAAATTATAGGTCAGATTACTTGATAAATAAAAAAATGAGTTTGTTCTAAGATTATATTAATTGACAAAACATTATCAAGAATAAATGCACAGCCGTGTTTTTATAAACACATAATCTAATCCCGAGATCTTAGTTACCTGATGCAACAGTCTCAGACTAAAGTTTTGTACTTTATTAATAAATGGGACTGGATCTTTGTTCGAGACTTTGGGAAGGTACTGAGTCAAAATCGGTGATCAGTCTCATTGTGTCAAATGAAATCCATGACCACCAGTTGGGAACTTGTCAAGGATAATTTTTTAGAACAACTAAAGAACTAAAACTATTTTATATTTTAAAGGAAAAAAAATCAGCTTTACTCTAATAAAAGTGCTTCCTGAGGGGCGTTTAGTTTAGTCAAAATAGTTGTTTATTCATTTATTTCTATAACGGGTTAAGATTTCATTCATTATTGTCCATACGAGTCAAGTTATCTAAGTGCTAAAATAGTTGTAATAAAACTTTTATTAATTTTATTTATAATTTTTTCCCTAAACAAATGAGCATAGGGATGGGGGTGGGGGGGTTCCGAAAAATCCCAATGTTTAGAAATTGATATCTTTGATCCCTTTTTTGTTCTTCAAATACAAGATAAATAAATATAAATATTTCATAATAATTCATTATACTATTAAAACAGAAATATGAATCCAAAGTTACTAAAACAATTTGATTTCAGATGACAGAACAGGCTTTGGACAATGCCCAATGTTCAACCAGTATAAAAGCAACTGTTACACTAACAGGTTTTACCCCTCCTTTTGTAGATTTCTACATATTTTCCTGTATTATTAGGAAAAAAGAAAGAATTGAAAATACTTTCAGCCAATGTATAATTATTAAAGTGCAGGAAATTAGTAATGTTGAGGGAGTCATATTTGATAATATGCGTAGGCAATGTGCATGGCTGTTTAGTTGCATACTGGGAGCGAAGCCAAACAGGAGGGTCTTGATAAAATTTTTCCATTTCATCTTTATAATCAGTTTCATTATTAAAATTTGGTGTACAAGTTAAAAACCTGGCAGGTACTTTATTATGGAGATGGCTGTATAAAGGAAAAGAATGGCAAGGAGTTAAAAATAACAGCTTTGTGTTGCTTGAATTGGACATACTATTTCGAAGATAGGCCATTGTATTAAGAGGACCAACATTGTGGTACCTTCCTAGGAAGACTATTGTTCCTATATGAGAAACAATTATAACTAAACCAATTGCATACAATAGCCACATCTTAGCAGTAGTACTCCATTTACCAAGAGCCCCCGAAGAAACAAACAGTGCCATTGGGGCCAGAGGTATAAGGAAGCGAAATTCTTTATGGGGAATGAAGCTGAATATGAAGACAGCCCATAGAACAGTAAATATCAACTGAGATTCAAGATCATACTTAAGATTTCTAAAGAAATTTGAATTATAAATTCTTTGAAAAGCTCTAAGGTAAAATGGAAAAGTCTGAATGCCCAATACAGTGGGCAATCCAGCATACCAATACCATAAAAAGTTGTGAGAACCATATAATGCACTTATGTTATCTAAAATATTGATTTTAAAAAAGTTAAATGGAGTAAAAACTATAGACTCATGAAAATGAGAATCGAGAGCAACATTCAGTAAAATCACAAATAATCCAATTGGAAAATACTTATTTAAAACCAAATGGATAGGTTGTTTAGAATTTAGTATATTAAACACTACTAAAGGTAGCCAAAGAATAACAGAAGTTGGTCTGACATAACTTAATAAACTTAGAATACCAATGAAAGGCAAACTGCTAGACTTAGGAGTTACTGGGTAATAGTACAATGCAATTACAGTTAAATTCATTTCTAAAGTATTGATTAAGGTTCTTGTAGAGCAATAAGATATGAAAAAAGTGGTTATCCATGAGAGTAAACCCCAAGAAATCTGACCAGAGCGTTTTTCATAAATCCAGCGAATAAAATAAACATCAGCAAGAGCAGACAAAAGCCCTTGAAAAATTCTTGGCAGCAAAATAACCAATTCTGGAGAATCGACTTGTAAAAGCTTCAGAGCTGAATAAAGAGTGTACATTATTGATACATAAAAATAGCTCCTTATACCTTTCCCCCATTCCCAGGTAAGATAGCCATAGCCAAAAGCTTTCTTATGAGCCACTTCCAAGCTCTGCCAGTACTCATCAGGTACATAAGAGGACTGTATTAACACTAAGTCAAAAAGTCTCAGGCATATCATAATGCCCAAAAGCTTATAGGGAAATTTCCCGTAACGTACAAAAGTTTGAAGTCTCGTGTATCGCACCATGTTTTCACTAAGTTTAAACACTGCTTATTTCTTCTAATCAGCAAGTTTTAGAAAAAGAAAATCACATGTGCAAAGGCCTCAAAAATAGGCCTTGCTACTTGGGGGTAAACAAAAATAGCTGTCCCTTAACGGACGCTGGTTTTGATATTACCTTCCAAAAAAGTAATATAAAAATATTTAATTTTTATTTAGAAAAACAGCTTTTAAATATTTTAACATCTGTTCTTATAATAATTAAATTAACAATTACTTCTGAAAATTAATTGAATATATTGAAAAATGAAAAAGCACCAAATCAGGGAGCTTCATAGAATTTCCTAAGGAATTTTTTAAAACAATGAATTATAGAAATTAATTATGAAATACTAATTCACATTTTTTAAGCACAGCTATTGAATTTATTTGTCTCAACAACAGTTCTGAAAATAAAGAAATTAAGAACTCATAATTTTAAATATGCCATGAAAATTTACAATTTATTCAGCTGTAAAATAATAAAAATTACTGGAAAATTTTCATTGAGAAATTAACTATTAAAATTTAATTTTTTTTAAAAGCATACTTTTGCACTAATTATGTGAACAATGAAGACACTTATCATGCTCTTTGTAACCTTTGGGAGGTTATGATATAGGGTTATCTCGTGCATGTTTGTGAAAAATTTTGTAACTAGGTTTGTATGTAATAAAATTTTAGTTTAAAAATGTCCTGGCTGTTTGGGATTCGTCGAAACGAGATCCCTACAGGAGGTATACCTCCTCCCGAAGATGGAACTGGTGACTCCAATTCTTCTGTTCAGCAATCTACAGATGCGGCTACCAAAAAAGCTATGGAAGCTTATAGATTTGACTCAGCTGCACTGGAAAGAGCTGCTCAAGCTGCTAGAGAGTTGGAAAAATCGAGTAAATGAAATTCTCTAAATACTGTTAGAAGTTAAATACTCTTAGTTAATCTGTTTATTTGCTCAGTATTAGTAATCTTAGAAGAGTCTCTCTCTTTACTCCTTACTAAGGAATGGCGAGCGTTCTTTCTGAAAATTTGGAAATAAATTGTATAATTTTCCTTTTTTTTGGGGGGGGGGGGNACTGCCATTATTGATTGTTTCTGCCCTCCACAATCCACTTTCAAGCTTTTAATCTATTCGCATTAACAATACATTACACCTCCACATGACTAAAAAATTCTTCTTCTTGAAAATATCTTCCGGCTTCCAATAATATCTCCCTGGAGTTAATGACCAAAGGTTGACATGACATTTAAAACCAAAATTAAAAATATCTTTGCAACACTAATTTCAATTCCAATTTTGAAGAAGTTGTAAAAGTAAACCACAAAGTTATTGGGATCATTGTGTATAAAAAAAAATTTAGCTCTCCTTTACATGGAGAACACAGTAAGATCATCATTCACTAGTGGGTGTATCATTTTTATAAGGAGTGAAAAAGTAGGCTCAATTACCTCTGTTTAGATAAGTTGAACCCAAGGTTATGAAAAACAGGTCAAAGAAAAAGTCGCGGAAGAATTATTTCAACAAAATGAAATGGTCTACATGATAAACTTTTGTCAAGAGGACATATCTGCTCAGGAAGTAGGCAAAATATATTTTTAAAAGTAAGAAAAAAACAGTGTTCCAACAAGAAAAAAAGTTGAGATCAGAGTTAAAAGAGATGGATCAAGAACAGTCCTAATAGTATGAATAGGTGGAGCTATCTACAGGCTGCCATTCTATTTTAAATATCCATGACTCTGGGAGTTATTTCATGAAAAAAAGCATGCTCACGGTAAAAACCACAGTACCAGGATTATTAGACCCGAATATATCACTAGGTATTGAACTACTTGAAGGCCCCAATTCATAACAATCAATAAAGGATAATGATAAAGTAGAGAAAAAAAGGGAAGGGTATTATTGGGAAGAAGTGACTTTGGAACTGAGAAAAATGTTTTGACAGGTTTATTGAGACGGAGGGTTTTTAAATTTAAATATTTTAAAAACCAACAACCCTCCGTCTCAATAAACCTGTCAAAACATTTTTCTCAGTTCCAAAGTCACTTCTTCCCAATAATACCCTTCCCTTTTTTTCTCTACTTTATCATTATCCTTTATTGATTGTTATGAATTGGGGCCTTCAAGTAGTTCAATACCTAGTGATATATTCGGGTCTAATAATCCTGGTACTGTGGTTTTTACCGTGAGCATGCTTTTTTTCATGAAATAACTCCCAGAGTCATGGATATTTAAAATAGAATGGCAGCCTGTAGATAGCTCCACCTATTCATACTATTAGGACTGTTCTTGATCCATCTCTTTTAACTCTGATCTCAACTTTTTTTCTTGTTGGAACACTGTTTTTTTCTTACTTTTAAAAATATATTTTGCCTACTTCCTGAGCAGATATGTCCTCTTGACAAAAGTTTATCATGTAGACCATTTCATTTTGTTGAAATAATTCTTCCGCGACTTTTTCTTTGACCTGTTTTTCATAACCTTGGGTTCAACTTATCTAAACAGAGGTAATTGAGCCTACTTTTTCACTCCTTATAAAAATGATACACCCACTAGTGAATGATGATCTTACTGTGTTCTCCATGTAAAGGAGAGCTAAATTTTTTTTTATACACAATGATCCCAATAACTTTGTGGTTTACTTTTACAACTTCTTCAAAATTGGAATTGAAATTAGTGTTGCAAAGATATTTTTAATTTTGGTTTTAAATGTCATGTCAACCTTTGGTCATTAACTCCAGGGAGATATTATTGGAAGCCGGAAGATATTTTCAAGAAGAAGAATTTTTTAGTCATGGGGAGGTGTAATGTATTGTTAATGCGAATAGATTAAAAGCTTGAAAGTGGATTGTGGAGGGCAGAAACAATCAATAATGGCAGTTAATATTTTCTGAAGAGATAGGTTCTTGCAGACAAATGTCTATCATGAAAAGCATTTAAATATCTTCAATGTCTATTTTCATGACTTTGTTTTCTATTTCTAACTGTTTTGTTATCATCTGAATCAATTTCTTATAAATAGAGGAATTTCTGTGCCCATGTATACTATCTCATTTAAAATTTACTTTATTCACAAGGGTGTAAAATTCTATGTTCTCCATGTGATGGGAAGCTGAAATTCTTTGTAGACCGCACACACTTGTAGTTTTCCTTCTGCAACCTATTTAAATCAAATAGTTTTCAAAAGATGGTACAAAGATAACTTTGTTAGCCTAAAGCTGGAAGTAGAGGTTACCTAGGTGATAGGAATAGCACCTAGGTATTTTAGAGAACTACAAAAGTGATCTAGTAAAGTTATGCCCCATGTACAATTCAGATTGTGACATTTCATTCTGGCACTACTTTTTTACACTTATTAGTTTTTTCACCTACTTTCTAACACGATCATTCATCCATTCAAATATCTATCTTTGAGGGCATTTCATTTTTAATAATTTCTGTGACTTTCTTGTCTACTTTCTCCTTCCTGAGAGGAAGGTGTTTTTTTTTTCTGTTTTAAAAAAAAAAAAAAGGTTATTGTATATTTTATGGGCCTATTATATATTTGTATATCAAAGTATAAATTTATAGGAATTATTGAATCTAAGTTGTATAAAAAAATTTTGAAATGTATATATTTGATTATTGACATTTTTTTTTTTTTACTTGGTTATAGTTGCTGTTTAAAAGAAGTCAATTAATTTTTCCCCTTTATTGTAATTTTAGAGTGGCCTGGGCATTGTTAATCCATTTGTTTGTTATATAGCATTTTATACAGATAAAATAACTAAAATTTTTGAAACATTTGTCTGCCATGATGCTACATCAATTTGGTTTTAGTTAGTTTGTAACATTCTTATTAAAAACATATATTGAAGGAAACATTTAAGAATGCACTTTGACAGTTATGTGGATCCACTTATTTTTAATTGGTAGAAACCAAATGTAGTATTTTACTTTCCATTTCAAACAGTTGAGTAAATTAATTTTGTTTTGAATCGGTTGAGAGGGACAGAGGGTTTAGGGGAAGAACAAAGTATGTTATATCAATGTCATAATTATTACTATAACATATATATTTAATTAATTTTTTGAAATTATGTTTTCTTATACTTATGCTCAGGATAATCGCCAGATTTCGGTATCCTCCTGCAGTATATGTTTCTCCACAAGGTATGGTCCCTCCTACCAGCTAACTCTTCATTGGGCTTGTCTTTTCGGCATCACCTTGGTGTCTTGACCATCATCTTCTTGTCAGTTTTCAGCAGATGATTTTACTTAGCCAGTGTTCCTCTTCCATTTATCAAAGCTAAATTTAGCTTTCAGGCTTCCCTGACTTTCTCCATCACTTGGTGAGTCACCCCTACCATGAAAAAAATCTTGCTCAAGATCAACTTTCATGATCTTGGATGTCCTTGTCGCTCATTTCCAGAAATCTACCTCTCTCACTTTCAGCTGGTCCATTGGTCTTTTTTTCAGGAACCAAATCATTGTTCTACCAGTCTACTTTTCCCTTTCTCCTCAATTTCTGTTTCAATTGTCTCAGGTGAATAAATCTAGGTTCCGAGATGCTTAATGATTTTTCTTCTCAGAATGTTTCCAAAGGATATAATGAGCTCAGGGAACCGTTCTGTTCTCACTTTTTATATTATACCAGATTTATTATAAGCCTCTTAACTATCTATTGTTAAGGGGAACTTGACAATCCCATTTTAATTATTCATTTGGAAGACTATTAATCAGTTAAGGAACCCCTCCAAGAAGGGAGCTTCTTTATGTATATTCTGGGCTGAGGATGATGAACTTCACTGAAACTGGCCATAAAATTGTACAGGAAAACATCTTTACCCATCTTATATTTTTTCTGTGTAATTTGGGTAATAATAAAAATTGTATTAACTCTAATTCTAGATCTCTCTTTAGAGTAATTTTTAAGAGTTATTAGAATTAGCAATTTTTTTTTTTTTTTTTTTTTGCAAAAACTCCTAGACAAGTGGTAAACTACATGCAAATATTTCACTTCCTTTGTCCTATTTATTATTGACTATTTTTCTCTATTTACTTTGATTTATTATTCTCTGAGAATTAAGTTAATTTAATGATAAATTAATTTTGTCCATAAATATATTTTAGAACATGCAAAGGAAGCACTCAACCTTTCTAAGATGCAAGAAGCAACACGGCAGCAGGAATTCATTACTAAAACTAAGGAGTTTGAAGCAGCCATTGAATCTGCTAAAGTTGACCACAAAAGAGTGGAAGCAGAGGAGCGGCGGAAAACCATGCAAGAAGAAACTAAACATCATCAACAGAGGGCCCAATATCAAGATCAGTTAGCCCGTAAGAGGTGATACTTTTTAACTTTTTGAAATTAGTAATTTTGCTAACTTTTTGTTAATCAAACAACTTTGTGTTCCTTGTACAGAATTTGTTGTTGATCTCATAAATTGCAAAAGCAAGAAAATCATTCATATGAATTTTCCTTGGGTTGCAAAATATTACAAATAGCTAGGATATTAGTGTTAAGACAGTCCATAAGTTAGTTAAATTCTTATAATTTTGTCTAATTCTGAAGGAAGTTGTTCTAAGACAGTTTAAAAAATTTTTTTTTAAATATTTTCTCCAATCCTACCTATTATACATAACAAAAAATAGTGACATGCAAGTAAGTCAATGCTCTGCAGCACACAGTAAGGTGTCTTTTCATGGCATTTATTTGGGTTATGGCTTTGAAATAATTTAGAAAAAAGCTTAGTTTGTTATTGAGCAAAATTGAATGAGTAGGAGTGGGGAATTTCCTGAAATATCTGGTGCTAGTACAGTTTTTTGTAATGTTCAGGTTGCTATAGTTAGTTGAGAATAATGGAACTCCACAGAGATTTATTATATGTGTATGTGCTTGCGCACATATGTGTGTGTGTGTGCGTGCTTGTGGGTGTGTGTATATGCATAGCATGTATGTATATATAAAAGAAATATTTTAGAGACTTCAATTAGAAAACAATCAGAAGTCTAGGTTTACATGAACCATAGTTTTTAATTTTATGGCTTGGAACCTATAAATAGGTTTTTTTCTTAATGAAATTTAGTACATTTACTTTTAAATGTAAAATGAAAAGCTGTTTATTGTACCAAATAAACCAAGTGTAATATTTAGTTTAGTGAAACAACACAGATTTCTATTGGTAAAATATGTATTTTGTGAGTGTAGGAGATAACAGACATGGAAAATTCTGATATTTAGAATTTAAGATATATATTATTTACACTATTGAGGATTAACAGACTTTTAATAAAAAGAAAAAATATGCTAAATTTGTATTTTAATTGATTTAATATTGAATAGCAATATTTTATATGAGAAAAAATGTCGCATAGACATTGTGAATGGCAAAAAGATTGAGATAAATTGGTGAGAGCAATTGGAGTCAGGAATAGGTCACGTCCGAATGGTCACTACAGTTTGTCCCTAGCTGGATGTGGATCGTTTTTTATTTAAAAAACCAATTTATTTCGATTAGCAAAAGTTTCACTTTGGCTTTTCAAAGTAAGCCATCTTCTGGGCTAATGTTCATGCCATTTCCAACCTCTATCATTAGCCCCAAAATCGGCTTGTTTCTCAAGCCTAAATGATCTCTAAAACAAATAAATTCTTGTTTTTTTTTTTATACAAGACTTTTTTTATTCTAAAATTCTCCTTTAATGTACATTGACTATATATATGCCCCTAAAATATTTCTTGGACTAAGTTAAAACTGTTTTTTTTTTTCTTGTAATGTGTCAATTATTGGATAATATTTTGTATTATATTTGTCATTTTTATTGAATATTTCCAATTCTTTTACAGTTTTCTCACTCCTCAAAACTATTGCTAATATTTAATGGAACATTTTCACTTAATTTCATTTAATTAATTGTTTATGATTTAACAAGGATTAAAGTTTAATTGAACCTGGTAATTATTAAGACTAATGGAATATATATATATATATATATACACTGCCGGACAAAATTAAAGGATCACTTCAATATTTTGAAATTACTGAACTGTATAGGGTATTTTTGAAAATTTTCTTTTTTCTTTGGAAGTCACACTTTATTATAAGGGTAATAAAAAATAAAAAATTCTTTTCTAGAAATTTTTAATAGGAAAACAAATCAAAAAATAAAAATGTCCTACAGTCTCAAAATGAAAAAGTAAATCTTT
>KZ806998.1:391891-402545 GCA_000696205.2 Oncopeltus fasciatus
ATATATATATTTGTATGTATGTATTAACATAAAAGGTATAGGATGTTCAATATTAATATATCATCCTCAAGTATAACTTTCATAACTCATAAATAACATTTGGCTTCAAATGTGCTGTATTATTTGTCCTCGTAAGAGGTGAGGAAATCAGTGGGCATTTGTCTTACAAAATTGATGGCATAACTAAAATTTGGCATAACCTGGTTGGTTTCCATTATCTGATAAGATTCAGATGGGTTTACAATCATTCCTTTTGAATTTTTTGAGGAATTCCTGGTTATATTTCTATTGGTTCTTATAATTCCTTTGCTTCTACTTGTAGTGTAACTCAAAAACAAGACAAAAATTATTATTTTTTAGATCTGTATTGCATATAATTAAATTATTCTGAAAAAAATTAATGTATTTTTTTTTCTCAAAGAAATTAGCACTCCATTCTGGCCTGGATTATGCAATCCTGACTGGAGGTGATGTTTCACCTTTAGGGAAAGATGCAGTGACAGCTGTTCACAAAGTGTTTGATTGGGCTGCAACTTCAAGAAAGGGTCTCTTACTATTTATTGGTAGGTTTAAAAGTTTAAATTACTATTTTTTCTTTTTTTTAATCTGAACTAATGTTATCTTTTTCTATTTTAGTTATTATAATTTCTTAACCAACTGCTGATATGATGTTTTACTCAAAACCGTGGTGAAGTGTAAAAGTAAATTACTAAATTGTATGTATGTCCAAATTGCCTAACATTGTATTTTATCTTCACTAGCAGTCGAAATATAATACAATTTATAATGGGACCTTAAATGTTCCTAATAGATTAGGAAAAACTGGTCTCGAAAAGTGAGGTATCCAGAATTACAGAAAAGTGAGAGGGACTCTAGGCACTCTGAACGCGGTAGGGAGGTATGGGGTTCTAAAATATCCTAGTGTTTTTCTATGACCTGGAGGGCTTTTTGTAAACACACATTAGTGAATAGGGAAGTGGCATCTAGAGATGTCATGATACAGTTTGGAGGTATGCAGAGGTTTTGGTGGAGAGAGATTAGTTCAAATCAATTTTTTGGGTCATATGAGTAATGAAATTCTTTGGCCCTCTCCCTTCATGCTTTTAGCTACAACCAAACGCCACATGTCTGCTTTTAATCAAGCTATTGTCCTGGCTTCTCAGCCTTTCCTTAAGAAAAGGCTGATTTTGGAATGTGTGCACATCAATCTCAATCCTATCTTTATTAATGATAGGCAGGACAAAGACATTTCCTCAGCGTATTGTAATATTCTCTGTGTCTATTCATTCCAATCTATAATTCTATAAGTGTAATAGTGTGTATTGTATTTCAGCCCTGATGATGACTTACAAGTTAAGTCAAAATTTCAGCAATATTAAATTAATTACCCAAGAATTTTGGAGTATTTTATTTTTTTGGCCCTGGCCAAAACCCTAACTAATTTCTCCATTTCCTAATAGAGTATGCAAATACATGTGTAAGTTAATAAGCTTTCAAGCTATATTATAATTTTTCTATAAAATAATATCAAGCACTTTAAAAACAATATCTCACGTGTGTGTGACAACACAACATGTACCTGTTAAATGCAAAACGAAGGGTTAAGTTTGTTATTGAGCAAAATTGGCCATTGAGAGTGGAGGATTTTCTGCAATGTTAAGTATGAGCAAATAACTTCTTTTTTTTATATAGCAGATATTGTAGTTAGTTTAAAGTAATTGGATTACTTTACTGTTATACATTTTATCAGTTAATGTTAAATATAATAATTACAATACTAATTGGTACATGGAGCTGCAAGACATAGAACATCTACCAACTTCTGTTAAATATATAGATAATTATAATGCAGCCAAAAATTTACTTTTTCTAACTAAATATAGACTAGCACCAGTGTTTCCTATTATTAAAAGAAAAAAACAGACAATGGAATAATCAATGATATAGGGACTTGTAAATATAATTTAAATTTTAAAATTATTTCTAAATAGTTCTTAAAAATAACCTTTTCCTTTTTTATAGATGAAGCTGATGCATTCCTTAGAAAAAGATCATCAGAGACAATATCAGAAGACTTACGAGCTACCCTTAATGCATTTCTTTATAGGACAGGAGAGCAGAGTAACAAGTGAGTTGTTCTGGTTTTTATAGTGTTCAAGTTATTGAAATCATTCAGAAAAAGTATATTACATATAAATTTTATTTTTCTATGTATAACTTTAAATTTTTTTAAATTTATTCTTCACCACATAGCTTTTAAGTAAATTTTAATTTAAGAATGGTTAATTATTTTTATTTATGTAGGTTTTATCTGTATTAATTATTATTATGCTATGTATATGCAGCCAATTTTGGCTTTGTGTAATTATTATGGAGGGAGCTGAAGGTCATAGTCTAGTCTGGGTCTCGCCTGCCCTGTTTACATATGGCCCAGTGGACTATGGTGCTTTTACGATCTCTCTCACCAGTTTGTGAGTGAAAAATTTTTTGTTAGGCTCTCAGTGCCTTTCTTTTAAATGTATAAAACATGGTATTTATATACCACCTGGATTTAAAAAACAGCTCTCATTCTCTATTCAGCCCTGAAGAAGCCATCACATGATGTGCGAAAGATCGGCAACTATCAATAACTTGAAATGCTCCAACCTGGAAGAAGAAACGGTAAATAGACTTACTTTGTTTAGTATTTTACTTAGTGACCACCCTTTTTTCACAAAGTTGTGGGCCATAAAAGAAGATTCCACAGAAATCATTTAGTAGTAATAAAACTTTTATAATTGAGCCTGAATCGAATAAGGTTTAGTAAAATAGATAGGTTAAGAAGAATGCATGCTAATGTATCATTTTGATTCACTGACTTCCTCATTTGAAGTATTTTTTTTATATCATGCCAAGTGAACTATTGGTGTCTACATTTCCTTTAAGAATGATCTAAATAAGATCGTGATGTCCTAAAATTAAAAGTAAGGGGGCAACAAAAGTTTTAAAAATAGGCTTTGAACTTTGAGAAAGCTCTTAAAAATAAGTTTATTTTGCAAAGTTAATTGAATTGGGCACTAGAACATGCATAAAGGTAATAATCAGTGTGTTGCACAAGTACAGCACTTATAACCAGAACAATGTGATGGAATGAAGGATGAACATGAAAGCTAGAATCTATATTTTAACAACAAAAAAAAATTTTAAAAATTAAAATGTACATGTAATTATAAAATTGGCACCCTAAATAGTACCTTTGATATGAATGCTTTTCTAAAATTAAGTATTGCTCATAGAAATATCTAGAATAATATAAAATGTTAGGTATAAACAAGAGTCATAATTGATTAAATCATTGTTAGTGATTGTTAAGAAACAAGTCTGTTTTATTTGTAATTAATTTTATTACAAATATGTCTAATTTGTTAGTAAGTAAATTATTAATAAATCTATTATGCCTGTAAACACATAATTTATTATATTATTTTCAAAAATCTTTGGTGAGTAATATTTAAATTTAATTCTATTATTATACTTCTTACTTTAGTTTTTATAATTGTCAAGTTTCTTTCTCTTAGTGATGATTTTGTAGAGTGTGTTTGACTGTGCATCTCTTTTATGCGTTAGTCTAAGGTTTGTTCACGTAGGCTTCCACGGTCGTGAGATGGATTTACAGTTTCTTCTTCCGGGTTGGACCGTGTCAAGTTGTTGATAGTTGCCGAGCTTTCGCACATCCTGTGATGGCTTCTTCCTGATGCAGCAATGGAGTTATAAAAGATTGACCAGCAGTGGGTTCAAATCCCGCCCAGGTCAATCTTTTATTTTTAAATAAAAGCTTTACCTGAACCATTTTGGATGGGATGGCAACCTGTAGATAGCTCCTCCCTCCATGAGGGTAAGTGGTTGAAAGAAAGGCTAACACTATTAAGAAAAAAAAGCAATGTTGTCAGTGTAAATAATTATTATGAATATTACAAGAAGCAAATTATTTCTAAACAATTAAACTAAGATGATTTTAGTTGGGGTTCGGTCGAGGTAGATCCAAAAAACACAAATTAAAAAAATGTATTTTTTTTAATGAAGGATTATCTGCCAACGTTTCGGCTTACATTGTAAGCCATCTTCAGGGCTGTAGAAATACAATGTCATGAGAATACAGTAATATTTGAAATTAGTATAATAGAGAATTATAATATAATGTGATATCAAGAGTATGAAAGTAGAAAGCTGTGTAAGACAATTAAAAGATTATGAAAACAATATTGAAAAGAATCTATTTGAAAAAAAACATGCAAACAAACAACTAATTGACAAGAAAAAATTGAAATATCATTAAAGCAGTATTTTGCCATACCTACCTATCATGAAGATGAGAGAGGACGTCCTGTCCCTAAGTTCACATTTCCATGACTGAACATTATGAATTTGTTTTGAGTTATGAAGTAGAAAAGGGAGTGGGGGTAGCAGGTAAAAGGCAGGCGGAAGGTGTAAATGGAAAGTGGCCTGTTACAAGAGAGGGCAATAAAAGGACAAAGGAAAAAAAGGGAAGGGTATTATTGGGAATAAGTGACTTTGGAACTGAGAAAAATGTTTTGACAGGTTTATTGAGACGGAGGGTTGTTGGTTTTTAAAATGTTAAAAATGTTAGAATAAGTTGAGGAAATTTGTTCTATGTCTGTTCTGTCGTTAACTGGATAGTGTTGTAAGTTGATGTGAACGGTTTCAGACAAAAGACGTTTGTGTTGGTAGGGTTCAGTGGAAAGAATGGTTAAGCTGTCGAAGTCAAATGTGTGTGCTTCATGAAAAACATGTTTGGTGAGGGCAGTTTTTATTAGTTTATTTTTGATGTCATTTTTATGGTTATTAATTCTGCGGGAAATCGGGTTTTTTGTTTGTCCAATGTAAGAACCTTGGCAATGCGGTGTGGAACAGGGAATTTTATAGACGACATTTAAGGAAGAAAATGTCGTTGTGTAACGGGGGAAGGATAGAGTCGAGGAGGTCGTTAAGGGTGATGTTAGAAATATCGGGAGCAAGGTTATTTCCCATAGCCAGACCGTTAATCTGGTTGTAGTATTTACCTTGGTATAGGAGGTACCCGGAAGTACAACAAAGGGAAAGGGACTCAAGGTAAGCCGACCGGGATAGTGTAGTATGGTCACGGATGGTATTCCAATTTTTATCAATTATTTGGAGGGATTTGTCTATAGGAATGTTAGTGAAGAGGGATTCGGCGTCAAACAATTAAAGACTGGCAGACAGAAAATGCTGTCATTTTTATGAAAATTTTTATTTGTTTCCTGTGTTTAAATTAATCACTAATTTTCAGTTGTTCAAAATGTTTTGATATTCTTAAATTTTTTAAAATAAATCCTTTTTCTCTTTTCAAGAGATTCTTAATGATTGAAAAGCTCAAATGGGAGTTTAATATTAACAATTTTAAGTTTAATTTACTTAAATTTTAAATATTTTCTAGAATAATTTTTATTTTCTTACAATGTTTTCCTACATAAGGTCTGCAAGTATCATTTAAGGTAATTCCCCTTCTATTTAAATTATAATGTTAGCGAAGCATTGGCTATTTCAAAATGTATAAATCACACCCAAGTACCTGTAACTTCCGGTCATTAAACACCTCGTCCGTGTAGCTCTCTTCTATATAGTTATTTTTCTAAGTTGTTGGAAGTGTTGTGCACTAAAAATTGAAGCTAACGTCCTGACCCCGCCCTCATCTCCACACCTTATTTAACTCCTTCTTCTCACAACACCCTCGTCACACCACTCATATCCCTCCTGACCAACCTGGTTACCAAAATGATTTCTCTGGACATGCTATTACCTATGTCTTTACCATTCAAGGCAGTAACACCTTCCGAGGTCAAGTATATAATCTCTCGTTTGCCTGAGCGCAAATTACCTGGATATGATTTAATCACCAGTCAAATTCTCCGTAATCTTCCCAAGAAGGCAATTATATTTCTTACCTAGATTTATAATTGTATACTCCGAACTACATACTTCTCACTTCTATGGATATATTCCGACATAATAGTGTTTCCTAACCTGGAAAACCACCACATAATCCTTCATCCTACCGTCCTATAAGTCTCCTTCCTTCACTTTGTAAGGTTCTCGAAAAATTCTGTTAAACACAAATGATGCCTTCCATTGAACTCTGCAATATCCTCCCAAATCATCAGTTTGGCTTCCAACATAAGCATTCTACTGTCCAGCAGGTGTTTCACATGGTAGACTACATTTCCTCTTCCCTTAAACACAAAGAGTACTGCCCAGGAGCTTTTTTTTGGATGTTTCCCAAGCATTTGATAGTCTGGCACAGTGGTATCCTGTGTAAACTGAAATCCATACTTCCTAATAACACTTAACTTATCCTTAAGTCTTACTTATCCAACCGTTTCTTTAGGGTTCAGTAAGGATTAGATTACTCCGATTTCTACCAAGTGGAAGCGGGAGTTCCTCTTGTCCCTTGGACCTATCCTATTCATCCTGTACACTGCTGACTTCCCTAACCATCCAAGTACCCTCTTATCTCTATTTGCGGACGACAAAGCTATCCTATCTTCCCATCCCGATCCTAAAACTGCTTCTAATAACCTACAAGATCACCTCGAAAAAATCAAACAATGGTGTGGCAAATGGAGAATAAAAATCAATGAAGAAAAATGTGTTCAAGTTAATATAAATAAATATAAAGAGACTACCCTGAAATTGTGAAATTTTTACAATATTCCTTCACCACATTCAAATTCCGTCGTTACCTTGGGTTCCATCTTGACTCACGACTTACATGAGGCAAACATACTAAAATTAAAAGACAAGAACTCAATCGGTGATATGGACTTCTATACAGACTCATGAATAAGAACTCCAATCTTGCGATTGAAAACAAACTGGCCCTCTACAAAACCTTATTACGACCAATCTGGACTTACAGAGTAGAAATCTGGGGTGCTTTCAAGCCTTCCAACATCCAACAAATCCAGTCCTTTCAATCCAAAACCCTCCGAATAATCGCAAATTCTCCCTATTACGTATCCAATTCCTCTCTTCACCACAATTTTAATATTCCTTTTGTTCAGGATTTAATTTCTTCCCGCTTCAGCCTTTTCCCCAGTAAACTGCCATTCCATCCAAATCCACTAGTACAGACCTTGTCTTCCAACCCAACCCCTACAACCCTCCCCCGTCAACTCAAACAAAGATGGCCCCGCGACCTCCTGGGGACATAGTCGTCCGTAAATAATTTAAGAGTGGTGTCACTGGGTCACCTTCTCTCCTCATATGACTTTCATTAATGTCATTTTTTTTTTTTTTTATTATTCATTTTAATCAAATTACAAAATCTTTTTATTTATTTTTAACTAAATGTAATGTGTAAATAATGGTTTAAAAAAAAANAAAAACAGTTGGCCTACATCACCTTACTGAATCCTTACTGGCAAAACAAATATATTTCTTTCTCTCTTATATCTACAATTAATCATGTATATTTTCTAGCTGTACAATCTTTAAATATTGTGTATTCAAATGTTTTTCTTTATAACTTTTTTTAATACTGTCTATTAATCCCTTCTTTTTTACTTAAATGAAAATTTAAATTATTTAGCAACTAATTTTTTTTTTATTGCTCTCTTTCTTCTTTAATTTTTTAAAGACAAATATCTGGTATATCTTCTTTGATATCTTTCACTCATTGATTTTTGTAAAAATGATTACCATTTTAATCATTTTGATGCTTATTTAGTAATTATTTAGAAATAATATGATTTGTGATGATAATATAATTTCCATGATCAAAAACTTGTACAATTTATGTCATTGTCTATTTAGTTGTAATGGATTTTATCTTTCTTTCTCACAAACTTTATAATTTAATGGGTGTAAAGTATATATGTGTGTATATACACACACATATACATACATACATGTATATTATATCATATATTGCTTAAAACAGAAATAGGTCCAACTGAATAAAAGTAAAAACTTTTTACAATTTCATTAGTTACCTTAGGTGAAACAGATTAGTCCAATGGCTATAGACTTTAGGAATTAATGAAGTAACGTATAATATCTATTTATTTATGAACATAATACAAATTTTGTAGAAAGTTAAAATAAATTCATTAAATTAACTTATTAATTGACTTTATGTTTTTACAATAAAATTACTTCTTAATCAAAGATGATTATATGTATATGAATGCTAAAATCATGTATATGTAATTGTAACTTATTCTTTTTACAGTTATGTTAATTTTTTAAATTTAGATTAATAAAAAAATTGCCTACTTTTACGAACTTATTAAAATTCAACAAAGAGACATTAGTTAGATGGGTGAAATAAACAGGCCAAGACCCTCCATTGTTATTACCTTTTATTACAAATTTTTAAGTGTGATTTCTACATACAGCTAATAGCAGAAATTTAAAAAGTTTGCTAATAGTAGAAATAAAATACAGCTTTCTACTGTATAGAGATTGGCTCTGGTAGCCATTGACAAACTAGAGAACTGAGAACGAGGCTGTGGACCATAAATGCTCTAAATGGCTTTTAATAATAGACAATAATACTGGAGTTCTTGGCTTGTTTATTTCACCGATCTAAGAAACACTTTCTTGTTGCACTTAAAACATTTCTTTAAAGTAGGAAATTTGATATAATATAAACATCTAACAACCAGCAAAAAAATAAGAGAAAAAGATTCTTTTAGAACTTGAATGTCTTTACTAACTGTCATTTCCCACTAACTCTCTTCAGGTCAGACCAACGTCTCTTCTTCCTATTGATAATAAGTCTTCATCATCTCCAAAAACTAACAGCAACACTAACCCAATACCTAAAGCCAGCTCTAGTAAACGGATTTTAGGTCTGCACAAATCTGCCAAAACATCTAACCAAGGCTAGTCTTAAGGTAATGTCTAACTCGTAATTTATTACAATTGCTTATTTAACTAACTTTTGGTCTTCAAGTAGTTTTGATTTAAAATTTTCCATTTAATGATAATATCTCCCACTTTCTTTGAAGTATTATGAACCAAAAGTGTTTAACATTACATTCTTTTATGACATGAATTCTGTCGTGCTTGACGATAGACAACATTCACAATTACATGTCTTCTTCTTTAGGATACATTATTCATAAAAATTTTATAAAATATAAATTTTAGGAAGATTAAATTTTCATCTATCATACGTTGTATAATTTTTTTTAATAAGTCATATCTCATCCAATTCTAGCAAAAATTAATTAATTCAATAATTTGTGATGGGAAGGTGAAATATTGAATTTTTTTTTATTTCTATATTTTCCATGACCATTACAAGGAAATATTATAAGCTACACCAATTTCCTATGTTCATTAAAGATCCGAAGAGGAAATTGAGCATTATGCTCAAGTAGGTGAGCACATCATTATGTGCCTATTATAGGCGAGATCACTTATAGGCTGTCTCTGTTTGGGAGGGAAGTGATCAACCTTCTTAGTTAAATTAATTAATCTCTTCTATATTTTTTTAAAATGTTCTAAAACATAAATGTTAAAAAATTATATTTTATGAACTATCTGTTGTGTTCTATAAACTTTTTTATAATACTAATTATGATGAATATATTATTAAAGGCATGACTTATTGGAGAGGAAGCAAAAAATTATTTTTTGTGGATGATTTATTAGTTAAGGAATTGGACTTAATAAATTGTTAACCTGTTAACCCGGGAGTTCCCATTCAAATTATGCAACATGTACCGGGCAGGTATTGTTTCGCTAGGACATGTCAATAAGTCATGCCCGGAGACGTGAATACGTCCTCAAAAATTATGCAATATTTGAGGACGTATTCATATGCCCTACCCGTACCCAATATTGTTTACGCCTGACGCATTTATACGTCTTGTCCGGTTAACAGGTTAATGAGGTTTTGAATAGTATGAATGAAAAAGCTGTTAAAAAGGAATATGCCTGTCACTCGATATTTATGCTGTGAAATATTGGGTTAGATAGTGATAGTAACCTATGGGTAAGAATTTTGGCATATATATAAGTGAATGAATCGGAAAACTTGTCTATAATTTATAATCTAAATTAGGCCAAAACCCATTTTCTACTATAACTTCATCCCAAACACAGCAAACAGTAAATCATGTGTGTGTGTGAGAACACACTTTTTAATCCCCATATGTTTACGGTTTAATTTCTTATGCCCTCAACAAACTTGCATTGTTAAGTTCTGATTTTGCATTATAGTTTGCAATTAAGTTATGATTTTTATGAGTTTGAATGCTTTCATTATTATGCTTTTTTCATTTATTTTGCATAATTTTTTTTGTCTTGATTATTTGTTTTTATTATATACAAATATGAAAATATCCCAAACTGCATTTATACATATGAGCAAAAATATTTCTCAAAAAAAAATTCAGCATTTTCTTGTTTATATTCTATATCTCTTTAAATCTCTGAAAATTTTCACTAATATTAAAAAAAAAAAAAGCCATATTTTTAGTTTAATTCTCTATTTCTCTCTCCCCTTCCTCCTTACTATATCTCTATCCCTCTTTTTTCCTTTCTCTCTCTCTTTCTCTCTCTCTCTCTTCTCTCTCTCTCTCTCTCTCTCTCTCTCTCTCTCTCTGGGAGCGTCTTTTGAGGCTCT
>KZ806998.1:411965-424024 GCA_000696205.2 Oncopeltus fasciatus
AAAAAAAAAAAAAAAAGTAATTGATAAATATAAGAATCAATAACTTAACTTAAATATCTAAATCTAGATTTTAGATTTAGAGTAAAAATCTAGAGTAGAAGAAGACAATACAGTCATCAACGTCTCAGTCATCTGGCCATTGGGATTTGGGAGCACCCAGGTCTTCCTCATAATCCAAATCAATGTTATAGAAATCTGCTATCTCAAATATAACAAATGCTCAGAAATATGTTATAAGTGTTTTTTTATTACTTTATTGCAAAATAATTGTATATTTATATGCTACTACATTGTATCACATGCATTATGAAATGGATTATAAAATCAATGAAGAAAAGAGTTAAGTATAATTCACAACATTCATAAGATGTTTTTTAAAAATAATAGATGGGTGGAATTTTCATCCCACTTATAATCAAACTCCTATTCTTGATTTGATGAGCTATAATATAATAATATGTTACATACAATTTTTAAAAAAAATGTTGTTACACTGTAAATGTAGGTAAAATGAAATGTTGGGGTGCATAATTTTCTGATTAAAGTAGAAATAACATGTATGCCAAATTTTTTTTTTCTGGCAAATTCAGTGTTAGAATAAATAAACAATTTTACTTTTTATGGTGTGTGTGAAAAGGTCAGTATTTTTTTTAAAATGTATGATGAAGTGTTTTTATTTTATTTTTTTTTTAATTTGGGAGGAAAGTAGAATTTAAGTGGGATTGGTTTGCTGTTATAACCTATTAATCACAAGGCATCAAGGATGGGAAAATATGAAAGGGTCAGGGCAGATAATCTGTGTCAAGGACAAGTTTATCAACATATGATTGATTGTGCAGACGGCAAGATAGTCGACTTTTGGTGTGTTTGTCAAATTGCTGGTATACGACAAGTTGGTGTCATGAAATGTTACCCCCATTTACCCAAAACTTCTTCTAATCACATCAGTGTTAAAGAATTAACAGTTATTTTTAAGAAATGATAATGATAAAACAGTATGGAAAAGCAGTTGAGCGCATAAGAATAGGTAAATTTTATATTCGCTCCAGCAAAATTAATTAAATCATAAGAAAAACCAAAAAAGTTTATTTGGAATATGAAAAGAGCAGTAAGGTTATTGATGACAAAATAATTACATTTCAATTAAAATACATAACTTTTAGTTGGTATAACTTTCAGCTATCAGGAACTAATATAAATTGTAACCATTCACCATAATTTCTTCTTATTAATTAATGTTCAATCACTTTTATGTATGCCAAAGAGAGAACGACATTAAAATTGCTATTATAGTTTCCAAATACTTTTTCTCTATTACAATTCATCGAAATTAACTTAACAATAGCTAACCTACCTCCAAGAAGTAACATAAGCACACTGTATCAAATTGAGAGGAATTCTACTTCACTGGACTTTTCTGCTGGCGGCACTAGACTGAAGAAGTGATAATGTCCGGCGGATTGGTACTGAACAAACCGAATCAGCATTTGTTGGCAATTAACAATTTCATTTAGCTTTTTACTTCATTTTGGAAATATTTGGAATTATCTTTTGATATGCTTCACTGTTATGCCCCAGAGTACAACCGTATCTCAATTAGAGAAGGATATCGTGTAAGCAAATTCCAAAAGGATTTAGCTATTCAGGTGGTTTTGACAGTATTAAAAAAGTAGAGATATCTCCGATATTGTACCCCCAAAATGATTGTAATCATAAAATGTATATATCAATAATACTTTATAGGTCACAGTTTTTGTTTTTTCCCTATGGCAATTGGCTGTTAAATTCAAAAAGAATGACTACAAATAGTTAGATAAATTAAAATTTGAGTAATAAATACTTTTTAAATACTGATATTAATCAACTATCATTCAAATGCTATATTCACCAATTATCATTCGGATAATTTGCTTAGTTTATGGAGCTCCTTTGTTAAGGTTTTTTTCAGTAACCAGCCAATCCCATACAAATGACGTCACACACTTGAAATTGATACACTGACATTCATGTTGCAAGTTAATTATAAAATAAATTTAGAAATTATACGTCCTCTTAAATTATCATGTTCGTGCAACTTTAAAAAAAAGTTATTTAAGTAAATTTCCTACTGTCGATATAAATTATATGATGTTTACTTACTTTCAAAATTCTGTTTCTCATTATTTTCTATTTTTCATAATAAATGTTAATTATTAAATTATAAATTGTATTGTATAGAAAATCCAAAACTTTATAAAAGTAGGTGATCTTAAAATTTTAGATGTTAATTGTAACCACGTAACCAATTCATCTCTACTCTGTTGTGTCTTAACAACTGTCACTCAAATTTCTTTTTTTTACTAGAAGAATACTCTCCTCATTAGATTTTTAATATAAAAATGTCACAAATAACAAACTCCATAACTATATATTTTAAATAATACTAATACTCATTATTTATTCATACATACATTTATAATACACACCTAATTATTTTTAAATTATTCATTTTTTCCAGCTAAATTATTTTATAGTGTTGTTTCTGTTCATATGAATATTAGTATTATTTAAATGCTTAGTATATGGAGTTAGTTATTTTTGAAATTTGTTATGTTAGAAAGCTAATGGGGAGAGGATTTTTCAATAAAAGAACAATTTCATTCAATACATTTATATTGCAGACACGATTAGCTTTTATTATATCTTAAAGATTAATATACCAAAAAAAAAAAAAAAAGGNGGATATATAATTATATATAAATTTCTAAAGGCTTTTATTTGATTTGTTCTTGATTGGAAGATTCATTGATATTTCTTTACTACAATAAAAGGCAGCTTAAAAATATATGTAATTTTAGTGATTTATCCAATAAATATCAAGACATCCTTAGAAACAGTCCTGAAGAGGACTATGTTAAAATATTACAATCTATTACTTAAGATTTTATATTATTAAAGACATTTTTATAATTTCATATACAGAAAGTAGGGTACATAGAAAAAAAACATACCAATTTTTCATTTCAATCTAAGCTAAAAGACATGTGAGTATGGATGAAGGAGAAATCCAAAAGAAGTTTCCATGTAGGTCTTGCACTTGCAGATGCTTGTAGGACACCCCATACTACACCGGTCGGACTCAGTGCATCTAGATGGCAGCAGCACTATAATGTTCTAGATGACAGTAGATCTTGTGCGCTGTTGCTAAATCTTCATCTCTGTGAAATTTTCACACTGAAATTCACTAAAACTGTATTGTTTTAGGGAAGAACTTTATTAGGTGAAAACATTAATGCTCTACCAGCCTATTCTAAAAACAGAACCCAAAATCTAAACCTTCAATCACAATCGTTTTTTTTTTATCAATTATTTCTTTACAATATGTATTGGAAGTTCTTGTTTCCATATAAGTGATATATTAGTGACATTATATTTGGTACCTCGATCAGATAAATTTCTAAAATCGGTCATGAGAACAACCTATCAAATAACTATATGTAAATGATTTCTTAATGGAATTTCGCATGTCGCTTTTTACTTTAAAGATGAGTTCACTACTGAGCGAAATAGGAATGGGATTACCTGATATGTTAAGTGTGAGTGCAAAAAGTATTGATTTAGCCTGTTAAGGTCATTGAAACTCGGCACATATATGTTTAATTATAAAAGACATATTCTATTAGTGTGAAGGATTGCACGACACGAAAAGTTCAAAGACAGATAAACTGAAAAACTTTGGAATTTGTTTAGTTTACCCAGCAATTGGGTGACGACTTTTATAAAAGTTATTGTCTTAAAATTCAGTATAATGTTGACAGACATTACCCACTTTCTTAAAAAGGAGAAAAACATTTATTTTAACAAACATTTTATTGCCGTTTTTCCAGATAAAAAATAAAAAGAGAATTATAGACACTACACACTTAATCATATTAAACACTAGAAAAGCCACACATATTTGCCCAGATCTGGAAATACGCCTAAAATAGACCGAAATTTTGCTTCACCATAAGTACAATTAACAGGGTGTACTATCTTGTGCCCGTGGGTGAACAACTCAACCCAAAGACTGCAGTCAAAGACAACCCAAAGATCACCATCTTGAGTAATATTCTAATGAATCACCTATTTATGAAACATGTGAACTTTTGTTTGAATAAAATAAAAGAGTTTAATTTCCTTTAAGAAGTAAAACTATAGCTTAATTTCTTCTAAAAAAAAGTTTCTGGTCTTTTAGTTTCCAACTAATTGCCATTTCTTGAAACACAATGGAAGCGATGAAATATCAAAGAGTTATACTGTAGAAAATTTAAAAGCTTCATTAATAGAAGTACTTATCTCATATCTTAAAGTAGTAAAGCAAGCACTGGTTTGCTAATCATCAATACCTCATACACATTTATATTCAAGACCTACAGAGTTTTGTTGTCAACAGAGCTAAAATATCCCTCAACAGTCATGGATAAGATGCAGATTTAGCTAGTTTGGAGGTAACTAAATAAAAATATACTACAATGCTTATTCCATTAGTCCAGTCTTCTGATGAAATACTAAAAGCCTAAAGATAAGAAAACTCTGAAAGAGACATCTCTGGAAATTGAAGTAGCAGCTGAGTTGGAGGTACTTATGAAATTCCTTTCAAGTTAAGTGAATGACCAGAGTATAAGTTTGGCATGCACATATTTTTCTAAAGCATCCACCAGAATGCCATATAAGCCTATACGTACTTCATGCAGAAGTTGAACCAACAGCCATCTCTTTTTTTTTTTATTTATGAAAATGATAATTGTAAGAAAATAGAATGTATCTTATGTCCCAAAGCACACTTTTGTCAAGAATTTATTAGAAAATAGAAATAATAAAAAGTAAAAGTCCCCTTCTTTATTCATAATAAAAACTTTATAATAGCACAACATTATCATAATGCCAATACCAAATATGCACCTAGACTTATCAGTAGAAAATGAAAAAAAAAAACAAATTTTTTGTCTTAGCTCATATTTTCTTTCTATTTCTATTTTACAAAAATTGAACAAGATGTGGAACCTTGTCTTCGAGGAGGTGACCAAGGTGTGGACCAGGAAGAAGAAAATCGCCACCTCTGTGTAAGCCTTTTTTTTTTTTTTTTTTTGTCATTTTAGGTAATGCCCACTTCCATTAGTTATATTTTGCATAGTAATGAAGTTCATTTTTTGTTTTACATTTAAAAGCTACATGCCAAATTTCATTAAGAAACTGAAAACAGGTCTGTAAAGCATCGAAAAACAGACACACACATATACATCATTAATAATTTTTTTGGGACTACTACCTAATACCACGGTCATTAGTGCACACAAAAATAATAATAACAAATAGGGTTATCATAAATATATAATTTTTGCTTTATATATATACACAAGCATAAGCATAAGTATGTTTAAGTAAACACAATTTAATGGCTATTATTTTTTTTTTATATCTCGTTAGGCATGATCAGAGAACATAATGAAGAAATTTTCAAAAAATCTGTTATGAGAACAACCTCGATAAGTAAATGCCTTTGGAGTTAGCTAAAAGAAAACATTGAGTAAATATAGAAGGCTTTAAGCTAAAATCATAATTTAAACCCCCTAAATTTGCAATAGATAAATAGTTACAAGAAAGGAAGGTTGTAATGAGGTTATATTTTTTAATAAATCTCAATACTGGATCAAAAATTTCATCCATGAATTTGGGAACTTATGTTTCCAAGATATATCTGAAGACCTAACCGGAACTTCACAGCAAATACTTTTTTTTTTTTTCAATACATAAAAACATACGTAACAAAGGTATCTGGTTAATAGCCAGATTCGGTAAGAATACAGTAGAGGCCTTTGTTAAACTGCAGAGAATGGTGTGATATCTATAAATTTCTTGTTTTATAATATAATTTCAGAAATAGTAGTGCTGGAGGTTAACCCAACAAAAATTATCAGAAGAGCAATATGCATTTCTTGGATAATCCACATTTAGGCCTTCTTCAAATGGAGTAATATTTTGGATAATAATAATATTATTTTTAAACAGAGTTGTAAGTTAATGAAAGTAAACTTCTTAAGTAAAATATTTTTTATTTATTATTAAAAATAGCTCTTTTTAAGATTAAAAACTTAAAACAAATTATCACATCAGCTATTAAATATTAAAATTTCTTTTATAACTAAATAATATAATTTACAAAAGGCAAGAATAAATAAATGAACAAGGATGAGTGTGTATTTAAGTAAAATAATTTATCATTATTTTAGACATTATTAAACTGAAAAATCACCTGATCAAGAACTTGGTAGATTGTTTTTCTAATTTTATTTATATTTCTTATTATTTTTGTCTTAAAAATAATTGTAGTAAGTAAAATTACTATTTTAATTAATTATAAAATTGAATGAACTTTAATAAATTGAAATCACAAGTTTTTTTAAATTGATAATAAATTATTTATAGCAGACTTATTATATGACATATTTAATATAAATAAAATTAGAAAGACCCAGAAATTGGCCAAATGGCTCAATTATATTTCTTCAAAAACAATTTATATCATTGACAACAAAAACTAAATAGAATTTTTATAATTGAAACAGATTCTCTCTGTTATCAAGCTCTTCAGGAATCCAAAATACAATGAAAAATTATCTTTTACATACTAGTTTTTTTGTATTATAATGATTGGAAAAAAAACCAACAAAATACTAAAAATAATAATAGGTAAAAGAGTGAATCTAAATTAGGTATTTCAATTCAGAAAATTTGTTAACTAAACAAACATAAACTACTATAATATTTCAAAATGTCTATTTAAAATCTTGACTCTGGCATTTATTAAAATTAATTGCATTGAGATGAATTTCCAGATAGGACTAAATGAACAGATAGTTTTGTGGAAGTGGAAGTCTTGTATCTTTATGAGTCAACACTAAGGTAAGGTTTTCCCTTCTTCTTTTACCCACTTTTCAGTAAATACTAGGCAACAAATTGAGTATTAAAAATAATTATTTAAAAGGAAGGAAAATCAAGTAACAATAATATTAATATATTTGATAAACTTGTGTCTATATATTCAATAAATGAAATGATACATGTATTTATATATATATTATAANTATTAATTTATTTATATATGTATATATATTTCCCCTTTCATAATGGTGAATATGTTAGGATTAGCTGTCATTAGGAAATAACAAAAGTGAAATATATGATATTCACTATTTTTGAAAAACAAATTAAATTTTGATTATTAATTACACAATAGATATTGATAAATGTAGAGTTCAAAAGAATAATTTAGATATTTTTGAGAACTCAGGAGAAACACTTAGACTCAAAACTTAGCGAGTAATCAAATTCCTGAGATACTCTAATATTTTACTTCAGAAGTAAAAAACTAAAAATTGGATTACTCTACTATAGTCGGATGAAGCCCAGGAATTCCAAAACCAATAAAATAGTATACAAACAGACACGGATTAAACCAAGAAACTGCCATTTAGAATTTAGGGAAAAACTAGATATTGAAGAATACAAGTCGAAAAAATTGAGCTAACACCTACGTTGAGAAGTCATCAGTCAAGAGGAAAGAAAATTTTATTTATGATATTTTAAAATTTATATACTACCTAATTTTATAGAGAGGAAAATAATTTTAATTTTTGTGAAACTTAGTAAAGTTAACCCCAGAATATTGATTTCATTTAAAAACCTAATAGCCTGCTTGTATGTCAGCAATAATAATTTTTAGCATGATTACACTTGTATGAGCAAGTTTCATTTTACCTTCCCTTGGTAAGGTAATAATAAAACTTATTCATGAGACTAACTCTGCTTTGGTATTACTTTATACCATAAGTATGGAAAAATGTAATCTCCCTGGATAGATGTGATCCTTTAGCCTATTTGTGAAAACTCATCCAAGATAGAAAATCACAGACTAGGGATGAGGGGTAGGCCATTCACTCGCCCCCAGGAAAACTACCAGATCACACATTTAAATGTATAAGTGTATGATAGGTAGAGATCTCTGATGATATAGTTAAAGATCCTTTCAGGCATGTTTATATTTATATATATGATAGTAAATTGAAGTATATTGGCACAGATTAACAATGTTTAGTTCTAATAAAACCATTTGCAAATTTTTACAACTAGCTTACAACTTAAAATATATTCAAATAAATCAAGGCATATATTGAAAAATCAATGATAAAACGAACAAAAGTTAAAAGTACTGTTAAAATTAATATTCAATATATATATATATATATATATATATATATAGGGAGAGAGAAAGAGAGTGGGAAAGAATGCACAACTTGGTCCTTTTATTAAACACTTAATTATGAGCAAACGTACATAAATATAAGAATAATCAAAAATTAAAAGTATTCAAATGAATAAATAACTGCTCTAAATTTAGAAATTGGTTATTTAAAAAATTTGAATTGTAGGCTTCAACAAACCCATATAATTTTATAAAAGTGCTGCATGCTTTGAATCTAATTCAACCTCTCTTTTCTTTTTATACCAAAATGCTTTGAGAGCATATTTATTATTAACCACCCTCAAAGCTAATGGAGTTTAGGATTTAATTAAGCCAGTATCTGGATTAGCACTGCATTATGAAACAGACCCATTTGTAAATTTAAGTATCAAAAATAAGAAAAAGAAAAAAAAACCTTCACAAAGTAGCTCCTTAAACATAGCAAATTATCCGAATAATTGTAGATGAATATTAGTATTTAAAAATAAGATGATAATAACCTAATAAGATGAGTTACCCCTGGAAGATTATTTTATACAAAACTTAATTGACTGTAAATCTACTCATATTTATTTAAAATTAGAAGTAGTACCCTATAAATCATATTTATTAGGCAATATTTATTGACACATTCTCTAAAATACTTTTGACACAAAAAGTGAGGTGCTATATATATACACACACATAACAAACAATAACTGATTAGAATGAGTTGAGTAGTTTTGTTAAGGTAATGGATTATTAGGTGAACTTACATGAAACTCATTCTACTGCACCTTAGGCAGTTGTTGAAATAAAATTATTGTTCTATCTAGAATAAATGGTGGGCAATTTATATGTTTATGTATACAAATATATATTGCAAAAATAATTAAAGTATTTAGAAATTCCTAACCGTTTCCACAATGTGAATTTCCAGTAATGAACCTATTAAAAAAATAAGAATTCTCTCAATTATAAAGAATTAGATTTAGACGGGAATAAATTTTAAAAATTTAAATTTCAAAAGTCAAATTATTTTAAAGTTTTGGTCCCAAACAAAAATACCTCAAATTTACATTTGAATGTTGTATAACGCTATATTCAACAAATGACTAACATATTAGATTAGAATCAATGTATATATTATTAGCTATTCCAAAAAAAAAAAAACTAAGTCATACTTAAGGGTTTCTTTGCAAAAGCAATAGGAAGACAGCATTTTCATTATGTGCTTAAAACCTGGAAGTTACTTCTACACTTTTAGAATTGCTCTTTCATAATTGTTAGATAGTTAAAAGAACATTCACATCATTCATCACACTTTATGACTGATACCTAATTTCTGGTTACCTTGAAACATGTGGGTCTGCCTTGTCACTGCACATGGTTTACTGAATTTATTATAATAAATATATAATGTTTAATATTGTAAACCTTACAATAATAGCATCCTTACTTAATTGTCTTTCTTTTTTGTTTTATTGAACAGTTACACGACTTATTCCCATTTCATATATATTATTTTATAATTCTTACTAAAACCTGATGTTCAAAGAAAATAAATTAAGATAAATTTGTGACAAACTAGCTGTACTTAAGATAAATTGATAACAAATTTGTGAATATTAAAAAATTTCAAACTTTTGCCTGTTAATATAATGTATAAAATACCTCTTAGAAAAATTCATCAGTGCAGGAATGTATTAATTAATTTTTTAAGGTTTAGTAAATTGCTTAGAACTTTTTTTTTTTTAATATTGTTTTTTTTAATAGACATTTTATAAATTTTAATATTAAGAATACTTCTTTTTATCAAAGGAGCAAACAATTTCAACTATTTTTAATTTAAATGAAATACACCCATAATACATTTCCAACAAATTTTAACATCTTAAATTGTTAAACATAAAAGAACAAATGACAAAATTTTACAACTCAAATTAAAATCAGGAACTATACTGTTAGATGTCTACTATTATGTAAGAACATCCTGCATATATCCACTGCTATCCTCAACTAATTCTACATGTGAAGAATATTCAATCATTAACTGCACCTTTAGAATAATTAGTTTAAAACACTTTGTCTTGCTTTTAATTTAAGCTTTCTTGATATCCTTCCTTATATAAATGTGATATTTATAAGCCATAGACTACATTACATGGGAAATAAAAAAATTTTAATTTGTTGTACATAAATCATCTTTAATTTAATGCAGATTAAATTTTAATTGCAGTAATTTAAAACAACTTTTTAGTTATGAAGGCACAAGTATATGTGTCATTCAGATGTTCTATCAAGCCACTCATGAAATTTCTTCTGTGAATGAACTTTCTGACTGCTATTGAATTCTAAAGATATATACAAGCCAATTTTTGTCGAGAGAGTATACCTTACTGATTATTATTATTTTAATGAATATTAAGTTTACTCAAATACAGTCAATAAACAGATAATACGTGAGAAAATAAACAATGTAGATCAAATATCATAAGTAATAATAACAATTGAGCACAATAATTGAACTAAATGATTGTAACATTTTTAAGAAAAAGATGAGAGGATCTTTCAGGATCTCCTACTGTAAATAAGAACATACTTACTTTTATGAAAGACTGCGATATTATTGATTTTATTGGTATACAAATTTCATGGGTAAAAGTATACATATTCTTTTTAAATTCCTATGTATTTATTTAAATAAATGGCACAAAAACTATAGCTAGGAGTCATTGCTTTGATAAATAGATATATCAGTCTGATTTACTGTAGTAAGCTCAATATTGTGAACTCGCTTTGCATGGCGGAAGACTTCAGATGACTTAATAGACCTATATTCACAGAGTATGCAGCCATAGCCATATGTCCCTGTATGAGTACGCATATGGCTTACTAAGTTGCTCTCTTTCACAGTGGAATAACTACATAGCTCACAAGTGTGTAAACGATGGTCTGAGTGAGTGCGCATGTGGTTACGAAAGTTGCCACTCTGTGCAGCAGAAAAACCACATAGTTCACAGATATATGGCCGCTCACCAGTGTGGATACGCTCATGGTCCCGTAGATGATGGGGCCGGATAGCTCGGAATGGACAGTATTTGCACTGGAATGGCCGGTCACCTGTATGAGTGGACATGTGCCGCTTTAGATGGATAGCATGAGTACTTCGATAATCACAGACTGAACAGGAATACGGCTTTTCTCCTGTATGCCTCATAAGATGGCGTTTGAAATGGTCTCCTCGCATTGTGCTATAGCCACACTCTGAGCAGACATGGGGTCCAACTCGTCTTTTCTTTTTTAATTTGTTTTCCTCATCTGGAAACAAAAGCCAAGATAAGTTATCACACAAGTAATTCTCTATTTCTGCTTTTATGCCCCTTGACATTATAAGGTGAAGTTTGGTTTAATTTGATTTTGTTAAATAAGCACTGACTAAATATAAGGCACAATTGTCTTTAATTTAAAGCAGAAAGGACATATCTTTGGAGCGATGTGTTTGTTTATATTGTGACATATAACAACTTAAAAATATTACATGAAGATTGATTCTGAACATCAGAAATGATGAATGACAAATATATGAATAATTAATCTAAAGGGTTATTATTATTTCTACCACCAATGAATATAGAACTCTCATACCTTCTATTCTCCGTCTTCATTGGTTTCTGCAAACCATCTCCCGTTGGCGAGCGCTTTCGGACGTTGTCCATCTTCTGGCCGAATACATACATTCACTGTCACGGTCTGTATTCAACTGAGTTGAATACAGACCGTGACAGTGAACGTATGTATTCGGCCAGAAGATGGA
>KZ806998.1:425428-444474 GCA_000696205.2 Oncopeltus fasciatus
AAAAAAAAAAAAAAAAAAAAAAAAAAAAAAAAAAAAAAAAAAAAAAAAAAAAAAAAGATTTCTATAAGCAATACAGCCAGATTTGAACTTTTTTAATCAAAACAAGTTGGTAAGTTGTATTCGAAAGTAACACTGATGTCTTTAAATCTATTAATATTCACAATTTAAATACACACAGAAGGGTTGTGTATATATAAACACAAACAAAAAAAATTATAAAGGGGAATAAAAGAGTTTACCTGGGATATCATTTTCTTCTGATTTTATATTATCCTGAGAACCATTAATCTGTTCCTTGATGGGGTCTTCCTCCATTACCACTCTTATTGGTTCTTCAGACAGAGCCTCAGGACTATTATTCCTGAGGTCTATTGAAGTTTCCTGCCGTTTTCTATTAAATTTATGAGAGGTATCATTTCTTTCTAAAAACATTATGAAAAGAACAGTGTAAGAACCAATTATATACATGAAGGGGTGTGTGGAGGGGCATGTTAACGTTTGTGCATTTGTGGTAGTGTGTGTGAGGAGGAGAGGAGAGGGAGAGTTATGAGTGGGAGGGAAGAGAGGAGGAGTATAAAACAAAATAAATCTAAAATGTAATTTTTATAACTTTGAAAAAAGAAATATTAAGATATTTAAAATATAATTTAGAGTTTTGGACAGAATCTCTTATTTCTAAAATATAAGAATTTGTTATTGGTTGAAATTGGAGATGAGAAAGGAGTAGAAAGACCAAAAATTATAATCGTAATACCTTCATTGTTATTTGAGTTTAAAGAAAGCTCACTAGCTTTCTCCATTTACTTTTTATTTTCATACATCATTAGTGAACCATGGGAAATCTGCTTATTAGCACACACACACACACACACACAATTTGGAGATCCTGCATGATGGATTTTTTTATTTGCAATTAATAATTTTATTTTAAATGTAAATGGATGTGTAATAAAATTTGTGTGTAAAGGGACTGCTTACCTTACTGGCTTCAGTATTTATGAATTAACTATGAGGTTAGAAACTTGATAGGTACAGTAAAAGATGTAGTCTTTCTGCTTTTTCTGTTTATCAGTAGACAACCGAGGGTTTATCAGGAGTACTCTCAGTTGTCTACTAACAAATTGAGGTACTCTGGGTGTGACCCCAATCGACCGGTCTGAAGATGCAGTAATAGCTGCAAAACCAGTTGTAATAAAGATTTTAAAAAAGCAGGAACATTACATCTTTTACAGAACCTGTTTATGAATTAAATGATTTATGAGAAAAAACATCACAATTAATCACTTAAAATACTCTATTTGCTAAGGGATGTTTTTAGCTATAGAGTGATTAAACAGAACTCAAAAGATAATCATCTTGCTATTGGCAAAACCATGAATAGAAGAAGAATGGAAAAGTGTAATGGCGTTAATGACAAAAAAAAAAAAAAAAAAAAAAAAAAAAAAAAAAAAATATTGAAATTACAATTTTACATAGTTTTATTTCAAATCATTCTAATTTTATTTTTCTGCATTTTCATTTCTCAAATAATTTTTTTATTTTATTACTGATTAGATATTTAGCATTCCCTTAACCATGCAAAATTGTTTTCATTTATTCCACCTTAAACCATATTTATCCATTTAACCATATTTTAAATGGATGAATATAATAATAGTTGGCCTATTTGGCCAAGCAATTCACTCAAAGTCTTTGAGTAAAAAACTTTATTTGCACACCTAATTTTTCTACTTTTAATAATCTTTAACATAAAAACAAAAATTAATAGGTTTATTACCCGCTAAAGTGAAGTTGGTAGTAACTGAGTAATGGTAATTAGGGTCAGGATAACGGAGGATGTGCTTCTTGAGATATACTCTATGGGTGGTTGAATAGCCACAGGCACAAGAATATGGTTTTTCACCTGTATGGCGCAATAAATGTCGTTTGAAATGGTCCAACCTCATTGTTGTATACCCACATTCCGTGCATGACCTGAAAATTGCACAAATATATCATTTAAAATAATTTTTTTTGAAAAGTAAAATTGTGTGGGACCCCTTCTGTAGCCGATAATGGTCTTGCACCTCTCAGACTATGAATAGCAGTAAGGGCTGAGGAAGGGCCAGTGGTCCAGTTATCCCTACAATCACAATATCCACCAGAGGATTTTATGACTGTATCTTTGACGAGGCGAATCTGTGATGCTTCTAAATACATGCAGCCTCCTCCCCATGACAGGGGGAGCTTATGAGAAGGAATACTCCAAAGATAAACCTGGGTGGAAAGGGCTCGTTAGCTTTGGTGGACAGCCTGGTTAGGGAAATGTGATCACTATATGCTCTGGCCTAAGATGTTTTATAGATAAATGGGAACTGCAAACTAGGAATTGCCAGCTATAATTTAATGCTGAGGATAGTGAGGGGTGTAAACCAGTACGATTGAAGAAAAATAGACCTTAACCAAGGAAACAATCTTTCCGGGAAGTAAGACCACTTAAGGGAATACATTCCCTCAGCAGCCAGGGAAGCACTGTGAATGAATGAAAGTACGAAGCAATTCAATTTGTGATCTGAGGGGGCTGCAGATATGGTGAAGAAGAAAGTATTTCAGAAATACCTAGCATAGAACAGTAACCAGGACAGGGCAGCCTATAGAGCTCTGTCAAGAAGATGATGCCTTGGGAGACATGATACCAGAGAATGATAGCATCTAGGCTATAATCAGGTGAAAGAAACATAAGGCGTTTTAAAGAACTCAAGGGCACCAAGCAAAGATAATTATTTTTTAATTAAAGAGGCCACTTGGAAATACTACAAAACCCTACTTCTAAAAAACTGTGCTATGCTGGGCTTAATTTTTAAATGGAGTGATAGTGAAAAAAAGCAATGCCAGAACTATTGCAGCATTTGTGTGAATCATCAGAAGATTTTTTTTGTAATAGGCTGAAGGAGTCACTTTTCACCAGTGAGGAAGCAGGTTTACCAGTCTAGCAAAGACTTTACGGTTAAGACCTCTACAGAAGCCTTGCATGGGCAAAATATTTATACTCAGGCAACTAAATGAAAAATGTAGCTTGAAGAACCAGGAGATTCACATAGCCTTCATTGATCTGAAACAGTCTTATGACAGACTCCCAAGAGAGAGGTTATGGCTGGCACTGAGAAGAGTGGAAATTGATGAGTCCCTTATAAAAGGCAATGGTGATTGTGGTGGTATGAGCTCTGTAGGAGAATGCAAAAGGAGAGTCGGCCGAACAGGGTCCTGGACTGACAGCCATGGGGAAAGTGAGGACAAGTATAATCAAGAACAACCTTGATGGACGGAATACAAGAAGAGTTGGTGGGCAAAAGTCTACAGGAGGGAGACTCACTAGATAGAGCTAGGTGGAGCTCAGCTCTGAACTGACACAATATTTCATGTTGGAACACTGATAAAAGTAAAAAGTAAGAGAAAATAAATGACAGAACCCAGAATGCTGAGTGTTTATGTCACCGGACCTCTTTTCAGTAAGACATACATTTTACTGTTTTAGTGACTCATCAAATTCTTTGAAAGGATTAAATTAGCTAGAATAATTATCAGGGTAGAACAATTAATAATAATTAAACCAGATCTAAATTAGCACACACACCCAAGTTTCAGTGGTTCTCAAACCTTACAAAAATTATAATCAATTGTATTTATATTATCTGTCACTAGTGGAAATAATGAAAACCAAAACAATTTTGAAGACTTACTTATCCAAAAACAATAAGTACCTATACTGACTGAGCCAATGGAAGAGAAATCCATGAGATTGTTTGGAGTTCTTGACTTCGATATGTAATATGGCTTTTTTTATTGTCATCCTCATAATGCCTTCATTACATTATTATTTGGTCTACTTACGAATTATAATTATTTTTTATTTGGAGGTAAATGTGTTGACCGTTGAGTTCTATGAGAGGACTGTCAAGAATTCGGTCTTGGTAGCTGAAGAATTAAAAACTAATTTTTAACCAAAAAAGGAAAAGGACATCTTTTTGATAAAAATACTTAACTCAAAGTACCAGAAATCCTCAATTCATTTAACTTAATTTCAATCATTCCTGCTTAAAATTGACAAAAGAACTAGAATCTAACTACCAACTCCCATTTCTTGACTTACTTCTAATCAGAAAGCAAGACAGCTTCAATCTTACTGACTGGTACACTAAACCTACATTCTCCAGACGCCTCTTACATTTTACTCCTCACACCCTTATCTTCAAAAAATAGATGTTGCAAAAAATCTTATTTCCAGAACCCTTAACCTCTCTGATAATATATTCCACAATGAAAACATTAAGCGCATAACAGACATTCTTTAAAATAATGCCTTTCCACTACACATAATATAGTCTCATCAATAAATTGTATGATTCTCCTTCCACTCCTATTCCACTAAGTGACCCTCCAATGTACAGTTCCCTACCCTATATTTCCACTCAGAAAAAATTAATAAATCTCTAATGAATACCTTCCCCAAACTATGCATAGGCTTCCCTAACAACAATAAATTACAACATTTATACACAACTGAAAGACCCCTTTCCACATACTGACAGATGTAATGTAATTTACAAAATCCACTGCACTACTCAAAATCGTACCGCAGCTTATATAGGACAGACAAAGAACCCTATAAAAAAAAGAATCAGCAACCATCAACATGACATTAAAAATTAAAAAAAAAAACACTATTGCTCTTTCAAAACACTCTACTACTGACATTTTTTCTAGGAAGAAAATGGGCCATGGATCGAAACAAGTAGCAATCTGATGGTGTCAGGTCTGGATTATATGATGGATGAGGCAGGAGTTCAAGCCCATGAAGTTCTTTAAACTTTTCTTGTGCTTGGCTGGAAGTGTCAGGAGGAGCATTATCTTGTTGGAATAAAACTTCTTTTCAATTGGTCAAAGCAGGATAACACTCAGAAAACTTCACATACATATTTCCTGTTTTTCGCAATAAAATTCAAAGATAGAGCATCCATCAGAAACAAATTTATTACACCTTAAAAATTCCAAAAAATTTAAAACAATTTTTTTTCAAATTACCCCCTTGCAGTAACCGTAAAAGCAGTTTAACCGCAATCTAGTCATTGCTTAAGGATATTCAGAATTTTCCAGGAAACCCACTTTTCAACACAGGTGACAATTTCCAGTAAAATCCCATAATAGAATAAATTTGTCAATAAACTTTTATCAAATTCCAACCTTTTAGCTGACTGCTGAGGATAAGTTCACGAGGGACCAGTCTACTGCACTTTTTCTCCTTTCCCAGGCATAGTAGATGGCGCCTAACATTATCTTTCGACATACCTTACTCTCAGGCAAGTTCGTGAGTACTCTATGGATGGGTTTGACTCAACAGCTTCCAGCAGAACCTCATCCATATCCATTAAAGGTCACCTGAAGCCATTCTTTCTCTCCAAAGTCATATCTTCACTGCTAAATTTTTCAAGCCAATACCATGCAGTGAGTTGGTTAAGGTCACCTTTTTTAGTATTGAAGTAATAGAAAATTATTAAAGTATGTGCAATTAAAATTCAATTTCTATCTAAAAATTATTGCATGTTTGCTATGACCAAGCTGACTACTGGAAAGTTCCCTGGAACAACCTACATCCTAGAGTGGGTTTCATTATTTTCATTTCACATAAGGTGAAGTCACAGATCACACAACTCACTAGACTAGTAAGACATTAACTATCCTGAGACTCTTTAGATTGCAATGGGACTAAGGTTTTAATTTACGCAAAAATTTAGTCACAAATGTTAAAGGAAACATTAAATTATTATATTTGGAAAAGTGAGTAAATTTAGAATGTATAATACACTAATTAGTTTTAATGTAATATATTTGCCAAATTGAAAATTTCAGTATTTTATTACACGAAACAAACCTTTCCTTCTTCTCATGTCTGGCAAGAGAATCCCTAGGATATAGTGTCTGCTCAGGGTGGCGTAAGACATGTCTCTTGAAGTGATCCTTTCGCCTAGTCCAATAGGAACAGTAGGGACACTGGCTGTTAACTTTACCCAGCTTTAACTGAGTCCGCTTTGACTTTATGGGTACCAAACCATCGACAAATCCAAAGAAATCGCTATCTGAAAAATGTAATTATAATGATTGCTAATTTAAGAGACTGAAAAAAGTATGTAAATATGTGCTAAAACAATTTCTCAAAATTTCAATGTTTCTCCCTCCTAGAGAGCACTGAGTACATTAAAAACCACCTCCTAAATTATTTTTGCATATTGTAGACCCTCTACTAAAAGCTGTCCAATTAATTTCATTTGTAATGATATTTTAATGTCATTACAATGTATTATAAGTATGTATTTACATTACATTTAATGTAAGACAGAAAGCGGTCAACTCTGGCCCCCTTTAACTCCCAATCAGAACCCAAGAGCTGGGAGAGGACTTAAGTCCAGATGGAGTAGTACAGGCGACCAGTCCCCCAGGGAACCCAACTCCTTCCTTACCATGGGCAACCAAAGAGTCGGGAATACTTTTTAAATTTCATTATTTAAGTTTCTTTCCTTGAGAAACAGTACTAATGAGTCTATTCTTTTTTTAATATTGCCTAAGGAGCTAGATAATACATGAGAAATATTCAGTTAATTCCTCATGAGCTCATACGCTCTAAAGTTAGTCAAAATTTGTTTTACAGTACAGATTTCACCACGACTTGAACGTAAAGGAGGGGAATCTTTAGATATAAGATGACCATGACTAAGCTTTGAGTATCCCATGTGCAATCTTGAAATAATCCCCTCTTCTCTTTTAGTTTCCCTGAAAGAGCTCCAGTCACATATATCAGTCTTTACCTTTCAAAGTATGATATCGCAGGCAATAAACCATTCTTATGCCCATTTTTTTTCAACATGAGATTTCATAAGTGCTTTAACATTAGATGATGGTACATATTTATAATCAATACCTTAGAGAAAGTTGCTTCTTTTGCAAGTTTATCTATTTATTTTCTTTTAAGTATACATAACTAAGTATACAGGAAAAAATAGTTTTAATACCGGGTTTTACTAAATTTTATGAATTAAAATATATTACTTGGTGTAAAGGATTTTTTGAAAAAAGGCTATAAAACGAGTCAGTCTAGTCTTGCGATCTTGCGATGAGGTTCTACAACATTTAATGCCTCATTAATAGCAAGTAATTCTTCTATAAAATTACTGCACATAGGAGATTAAATGTTTGAGTAAAAATAGGTCCTAATATCGTGGCCACAATTCCTTATTCAGTTTTAGAACCATCAGTAAATATTTCAGAAGCTTATCGATACTTGGATTTAAAGCTTTTAAATTTGTTTGTGAATGTTATGGATATTGTGTCTTTTTTAAGTTAGATTCAGACAGATTTGGTTGAGGGAATAGCCAGGGGACAAAGAGGAAAGGTTTGATATGGTTTTAATAAAATATGATAAATATAACTGGTTTCATCTATTTTCTAATGGCAGTTAAGCACATAGACTAAAGGATGGGCTAGATCGAAAGGCTCATGTTGCTACCCTAATACCCTTATGATAAATAGGATAAATTTGTAAAATTCTTGGACTAGCAAGACCTTACACCACTGCTGCTAAGTAAAGTTTGGACCATCTTAAGCTCTTATATTATATTGTAGATGCTCAATTGCCACCCCATTTGGTATTAGTAAGTGATTTCATTATATTTAGAGCATTCATAAAGTTTATTTTTAGGCATTTTGCATAGTTAATTTTATGATCAAAAGAAAGACATAAATATTTTGAATTTTCGGATGGTATAATATTATTTTCAACTTTGCGTAGAAAGTTTTTATTTATTTTTAGTTTTGAGAATAATAAGATTGGTGATTTAGCCACTGAGATTTCAAATTCATGATTTTTAGCCAGAAATTGGCATCTTTGCACATCAGTGTATAAGGTTTGTAGATCATTTACAAATGAAAACAAAATAAGGGCATCAGGGAATAATAAACCTAGGACAAACAAAAAGATAGTACACATTAAACCTTTAATGGATATATATACCTTTAATAAAGAAATCCGCACTGAGGCAGCCTCCCTGACAGAAACAATTTTCTTAAATAAATTTAAGCAACACAATAATAAGTTGTGATTTTAATTCACATCACAGCGCTTTGGGCAGCGGAAAAATATGAACAATAAGACACTTTTTACTAGACATTTTATTACAGAAAAATATACATGCAAGACCTGGATCTAGCCCATCTGCAATAGACCTAATGTTAGCAGCAACTGCATTAGTAGTTAAATTAAACTGAGAAGTTATTGCGATTTACAAGTATAGCGACCATCTGCATATTCTTATGAAATACACTACAAAAGTTATTTCTGCCACCTCATGAAACTACAAGAAGATGGATGAAAATTCATTTGTCGAAGCCGATAACTCGCTATATTCTCAAAGAGTCAGTGATGTAAGCCTAGAAGACTTTGCTCAGATAATTAAAGCTGTGGGATATATGAGAGTACCCTTTAAAAAGCCGATAATGAGTCCATATTTTGTACCAAGGCCATCAATTGAACATCTTTTATAAGTCAAAACCACAATACTCTAAAATGTTTTGGGGGGATCCTTCTTCCATTAATATTATTAGATGATTTTAGTTGGGGTTCGGTCAAGGTAGATCCAAAAAAAAAAAATACAAATTTAAAAAAGTGTATTTTTTTAAAGATTATCTGCCAACGTTTTGGCTTACATTGTAAGCCATCTTCAGGGCTGTAGAAATACAATGTCATGAGAATACAATAATAACTTACAATGTTATAATGTAGAATTGCACATAGAAAATAGGTCTTTAGAATGTTAAAAGTGTTTGATTAAATTGAAGAAATTTGTTTTCGGAAATAGAACAGACATAAAACAAACAGAACGGACTAATAACTCTCTATTTGAACTTCTTCCATTAATTTTGAATTATTAAAGCAGTCAACCTATTTCAATTTTAGTATTGAAAGTTTTTGCTAAAAAATACCGCTTTACTAAAAAATAAGATCTGAAATGCAAAGAAATCATCATGAAAATTCTGTTTAGTCTTTCAGTTAATTTGAATTTTTGAAAAGTGATAACAAAACTGTAAGTTGGTGTTTTATTCCATTTTATATTTTTAAAAATTCTTTTGGCATTCACCACTCCCTGTGGCTTCAATTCAGCAAATATTTCATCATCAGTTGAATTTGACATTTCAAATGAACTGAATACTCCTTTAGAATAGTTGAGAAATCAATGTCGAGAGAATTTAATAGTTAAACCCTCTTTTTTTTTTTTACTGAGTCCGCTTTGACTTTNATTATTAAATTCTAATTCATAAAAACTTTCCAATAACTATAATTTTTACAAACTATATTAGATTAAAAATAGGTTAATAATGTATTTTAATATGCCTTTAAATTAATCAATTATTTTACTTAAAAGAGGAATGTGTTATATAAAATTCTAAAACTTTTTCAAAATCTTTCTATTGTAATTATGATGTTTTGTGAATTTGGATGCATACACGAATGGTTTTAAATTATTTTAATGCAAAGTTAGGAATCCAAAAAATGCAAGGAATTAAGAAGCATATAAAATTATTCTGCCTAAAAGAAACAGAAAAAAAGTCATTACAATTACTTTATATTTTCAAGGTTATTAATTCTCTTCAGCACCAAAACATCTAAGGAGTTTAAACTGCTTAAAATTTTTCTGAATAAGTCCATCCTGTATTATTAGTTTCTTATTATTACTGAAATACAAAACTCTCTTGTATGAATATGATATAATGCAATTTAAGATATTTCTTTTAATGAGAAATTATAAAATTATCTAATGCTTCAGGTATTTTAAATAATAAGAAATTTAATTTTCCTTTCAATTGTAAAACACTTATGCTTCAAAGGGCTACTATGAACGGCAAAACAGACTCACTTACCACTATCACTGTGGTTTTTTCCATTTTCTGGCTGAACGTCTTCTACTGGTTCAACATTAACCTCCACAGGTAAAACATTTAACCAATTTTCATCTGTGAATTATAAAAATAATGATTAATTTAATTTTAGATAAAATACAGAAAAATAATACTTCATAACTACTCACCAAATTCTTCCTCGTTAGAATAATTTTTCAATGAAATACCATACAATCCACCTACAAATAATTCAAGTTAAATCATTTAAATATATATATTACTGAGGATATTAAGTAAGATGAATGAAGAGAGTAGACAATACGAATCAGGACCATTCACACTAAATGGTGAACATTAACTGGTATCCAGTTTTATTTTTATTTTTTTAAAGAAAAGCCTGAGGGGTTCAAAAACATTTAAAGGGGCTTAACGAAGTCAGCATTAATTATCAATCAAAGGTAGGTTAAAAGCTGTTGTAGTGCATTTGAAATTAACTAGAACAACAAATTCTGGCTTCCAGGCCATACAGGATGGAAATCCGAATCCTAATTGTTCAATTTTGCTTTTTAACTCCTACAATAATGAAATTTTCCTAATAAAATTTCCTTTTATCAAGAAACAAAGCTGTGTTGAGTTTCATTACTCTAAACTAACTATTAGGCACACTACATATAAAAAACTGATTTACTCACACTTGAAATTTCATGATACCCCTACTTCTATTTAGTCGATTTTTGTTTTATAACTAAATTATTCTTTCAATTTCCATTTAAAAGTGACACGACAAATTTAATTAGGAAAAACAACTAATGGTTAATTCTAGGTCAAACAGAAAAAAATTTACAATTCCGATAAACATCCCCTTCTATATTTTTTCGAGTACCCTACATTGAGTTGTATTGCTCTAAACAAAATATTACTATAGATTGAAACAAGATTTTTTACAGGCACTAGACATTGCAGGGAATGGGGGGATTCCTATTGGTTCGGTTTAGCTAATAAAAAACTTTTGCCATTGTTTTAGAATTCAAAACTCCATGTTGGTTGTCATAAGGAAAAAACAAAACATTGGTCAATAGATCATTGACAAAGGCATAAATGCAAACATGAATTTTAGTCCTTATCACTTTTTGGATCTAATAGACAGAATCAGAGAAAAAATCTTAACAGTCTGCCTTGAGAACAAAGCCAATAGTAACAATCCTTTCCAATTCGCTAAAAGACACTGGAATGAATTTATAAAAGAAAAATTCCAATAACGTTATTCAAAACATAATTAAATAAGTGAGAGAAAATTCATAAAAAAATCAGTATTAGTATTTAAAAGATTGAAAAATAGTACAATGTGTAGTGTAAGTAAGTATAAGTATAGTAATAGTACAATGCTTTAAGCCTCAGAGAAAATTACAACTTCAAAGAATCTCTTTTATTGATTACGCATTAATAACCAATAATGAGAAACAGAGGAAATACTATTCTTTTAATCCAACTGACATAAGGAATATTTATCAGCATAGCACTACGTAATTAAATAATTTATGTCGTATTCTTATCTGAAAAATCAAGACTGAACATATTTTATTGAAAGCGAGGTCACACATATAAAGAAATAATATATATATTTAAACAACTAGATACTAATATATAGTAAGATAAATAAAAAATGTTCAAGTAAATTGAAGTATTCCTCATTACTTTTTCCTTTAAAAAGTAGAAAACATATTTTTAACTTACCATTTTGAAGTGCAGTTTTCAGAATTCCTTTCCGTTCGGAGACTTCCATTAAATATTAATACAAATAGTATAGATAAACAATTATTTTTTCAGGTTTAGTTGTAAAAATCCTTTTAAAAAAATTAGCTACAACAAAAAAAAAAAAAAAAATGTGATTTCCTGTCACCTGATAGTAACCTAACTAAAGGTTAAAAGAATTACATTTGAAGGTTGAGTGAACGTGAGGTCATAACTTTCTCAAGGAGGATATAATTCATTTGACACTTCAATTTCGATGCTTAAATTTTAACTATTATAAGCCTTCTGTAATAATAGTTGAATTTTATAAAATATTTCATTTCTGAATACACACACCTGATTATTCTAAACTAACTAGTAATGCTGCAGCACAAATAGTTGCTAATTCAATTTGGATTCCTAACGAGTTCAGCCTGTCTTTTTAAACTCAAAAGTGATGTGCAAAATATCATTAAGAAAACTAAAAACTGTCATTTGTAGACTAAAAATTTGAAATTTAGGGTTTAGGTAAGCTTTTGCTCCTAAATATTTAATTTCACAGAGTGACTCGTAAAATATTTCTATTGTCAATAAAAGAATTTGTGTAAACTTTCATTACTCTAACTAAATGTTATACCTGCTACAGCGGAAGAAAACTAAATAAATAAGACCATCAAATAAAAATTTTCTATTTTATTAATCCAATACTTCTAATTGCTTAATTTCGCTTTGCAACCTAAACTTTTTTTTTATCAATAACTAACTATTCTTAAATTTCATTGAACTAAACTAAGTATTATGCTGTCTGCAGTGAAATATTTTTTGTACTTTACCTTTACAATTTAGGTAATTACCAATCCGAGTCGTCCGATTTTGCTCAATAGCGAACTCATTTTTTCTTTTTTTTTTCCCAATTGAAATCAACATGCAAAACATCATGAAAATAAACAGAAAATTGTCCCCTGTAGAGAGTGGAAAGGCCCACACACACATATATATATATATCNACACTCATATTATAACATTTTTTAATTTACATTATTAATATATATAAATTTTAGTGACTATAATTTGTTATCTAGTAGGAGGTTTCGAATAAATCTTCTATAAGAACACAATAGTACATTCCTTTGAAATTCACACAGATGAAAATATTATTGTAAACTTTCCATCAATCAATTATAATGATTGATTCTAGTCTTATGCTGTCTTTGATTATTTTCAATAATGTTACTTATTTTCTGTCAGAAAAAGCATCTATAAAACATTCGTTCGTGACAAATGTCTCCAAACATTCGCTGTTGACTGACATTTGATTTAAATGAGAGCAAGTCTTCATAGAGCTGTAAAAAAAAGAAGGAAGACTATTAATTTCCTTTGAGATTTTCTCGTACAATTTTCGGTAGAAACGTGTATATTGGTCTTCATAGAACTGTGAAATATGACGAAGGCTATTAGTTTCATTAAACAATTCTGCACAAGATTTAGTAGTATAAACGGCAGCAAATATTTTCAAAGTTGTAAAATATTACGAAGGCCATCAAAATTCTGTAAATTGTCTAGTATTCTGATTAAATTAATGCAATACTTCAAAAACTATAAAGAAGGCTACCAAGTTCCTCTATGCTTGTCTTGTTTTACATTAAATGACAGAGAGCCTTTATAGAATGTGAAATTTGAAGTACATCAAGTTTCTTTATGCTTCCTTTCTAACATACTATATAAAAGAGGGCAGTCATCAAATAGCTGTGAAAAATAAGGAAGATTACAGATTCCTTCTATCTTTTCGTGTGTGATTTTGGATTACGAGAAACAAAGCTATTATATATATAATGGCAATTGCTGTAAACTTCATCTAAACATCTTTATTTTTACTTTAAACTACAGGAAATATTCATAGAAGTGTAAAATATCTCGAAGGACATACACCTCCTATAAGTTTTACTTGTAATCATTTCAAGCAATACTTCAAAGAAGTAATAACGATGGCTATCAAGTTCCTTTATGCTTATCTTGACTGACATTTGATGTGATGAGAGTGAAAAATAATATTTTCTCGTATAATTTTCGGTCCAAATATGTGCTTGATAAAATATACAAAGTAATGTTCTATTTTACAGAACTGTAAAAAGTGTCGATAACTATCAATTTAATTTAACATTTTCTGTATAAGAATTAGTATAAACGGCAGTAAATATTTATAAAGCTGTAAAGGATGTACCCTGCTGAAATATTTTTTTCTGCTAAAAAGAGATTCGTTGATCTCAATAAATAATCCCTCTCATAAGGCGGAACTTATAATTTGCATTCTCTTCACAAAAATTTCTCTCATATATTCGTTGAAATCAATGAAGGAGGCTTTATTCATATCCAGTTCCCTCTCTCTCTCTCTCTCTATATATATATATCACTGTTGGTATAGATAGCATTTGGACTAAGAATAAATATAAAGTAGAATTGTTTTGATCAGGAGCCTAGATCCTTCCAACCAAGTTTCTTTTTTAATTCCTTTCTCACTCCGACGATTCGCAGACGCACATTTCCATATTCTTATTTTCTCTATTGATTTCAAATTGTGTCCATTGTCGCACATTTTGCTAAGAATAATCCTATATGACTAGAGAAATTGTCTTCTCTTCGCCACTAAATAATTTAAACACTTTTTTTTAATGTTAAAAAAACATTAGTGTAACAGTTTGAATCAACAGCTGTCTATCCATATTCAAATAAATTTGACAAGGAAGGGAAAATAACCTTCTCCCTTTTCAATGCTAGATACTTTTAACTTATAATTTTTTTTTTTTTTAGATTACTAATTTGTTTGTGGGGTATAACAAACTAGTGCATATATTTGCTAGTAATTGCACACAAAATTAATTATAAATATTAATTTCATAAATCTGAATAATAAATATTCGGATCTTTTCCACTATATGTAGGCAAAGCCTCCTCGTGATTACACCTTTTCTGACGTCATTTCACGTAACAACAATCTTCCTACCGTGATCACCGAGTATTTTCTTCCAATATTTAAGGTGAGAGTGGTGTCATTGGTCACCTTCTCTCCTCATGTGATTGACATTGAATGTCATTTTTAATTTCATTGTAATAAAATTACAAAATGTTTTTATTCAACCGAATGTAATAAATAAAAGTTTATAAAAAAAAAAAACTCCATAAAATAAAGGTTTTTGTAACGGACTCATTCAGTGCTCTACATGCAGTAGTTAATATGTATTCAAATCATCCAGGCATAATACTCATNACACACACACACACACACACACACACACACACACACACACACACACACACACACACACACACACACACACACACACACACACACACACACACACACACACACACACACACACACACACACACACACACACACACACACACACACACACACACACACACACACACACACACACACACACACACACACACACACACACACACACACACACACACACACACACACATATATAAGGCATACAAAAGAAACGGCTATTTTTTAATCATATGTTTGTATTACTATATCGAACATATAGTATACTCCATTGTTATCTACCGTCATCAGCCATCTGATAGCCAATTGCTCCCTCCCATATGTATAATATTTCATGGGAAGGCTGTGAAAGAACTCTTCTTCAATTTCAACTTCTGAGAAATTGTCAAATGTTTTCCCTTAAAGAAAATGGGGCATGGATCGAAACAATAGTAATCAGAATAGTCCAATGCCTGGATTATATGGTGGATGATGCAGGAGTTCGAACCCTTGAAGTTCTTTAAATTTTTCTTTGGCTCGAAGGGAAGAGTGAGGATGAGCATTACTTATTGGAATAAAAAGTGTTTTTGGTCGATCAAAACAGGGTAACACTCAGACTACTTTGCATACAATATTTTCAGTTGTTTGTAGTACATAGAGTTCAGGATTCAAAGAGCATCCAACTAATATAGATAAAAAATTCTATGGCTTACAAAGTACAGATGTAAAACAACTGAGACATTTTCAGTTTCAAATTTACTAAATAGTTTTAAGCTACTAATCAATCATCAATCATTAATCGTAAATAATAAAATATTTTATTTTACCTACAAAATCAAAATCAATGTTGCGATAGAAAAATTAGAGGTGACAGTGTATATAGAAACCCCCACCCACCCTGCAAAATTTATCAGAGAGAGAGTTGAACTGATTTCAAAAAAATTTGGGATCCCTTTCTAACATTTTAACTAATTTTATAACAACTTGATCCATCAATTAAAAATAGATTAAGTTAAAAGGTAAACGTTTAGCCTTGTGTCTGCTATTTCATTTGGTGAGTTGTAACTAACCTAGAAGAGTAAAATTATAAAAATGGTAAACTGAAAATTATTTAACTTATTTTAATTAAATTAGGGAAATCACTGTCACTACGAGTCACCCTTATTTCATAAAAATTTGGTTAACTGTCTAATGGATTTAAATTAATGGTTAAAATTTAAAAAATAGCTGTAATTTTAAAACACTTACCAATAACAAATATGTAAAACAGTAAACTACTGTGGAATAATTAGCACCATTAAAAAAAAAAAAAAAAAATTCAATGGATCTCCACAGATGTTACGAATATGGTCTGTTCTAAATTATATACACAAATTTGTGTATTATCCGTCTTCATTGGTTTCTGCAAACCATCTTCTGTTGGCAAGCGCTTTCGGACATTGTCTTCTTGGCCGAATGTTTGTATTAGCAAGGCAGTTGAATACAGACAGTGACAGTGAACACATGTATTCGACCAAGAAGATGGACAATGTCCGAAAGCGCTCTCCAATAGAAGATGGTTTGCAGAAACCAATGAAGATGGATAATAGAAGGTACGATAGTTCTATATTCATTGGTAGTTAAAATAACCTTTTAGATAATTTTATCGAACAGTTGGATTTCTATATTTATGCCTAAAATCAGTCAAGAGGAGTGAGTTTAGAGTAAGACCAAAATATAAAACCTTAATATTATTTGTTATTATTAGTATAATAAAAAAATGAGTAGAACTAATACTAAAATTTTATAAATATTAATTTTTTGTGGTATAATCCCACGTAAGTTTAACAATTTTTAGTGCAAGGGAACAGAATAAAAATCTAACTGTCCCAGCCAGGACAGGTTGGCTGGGACAGTTAGATTTGTATTCTGTTCCCTTGCACTAAACATTTCTAATACTAAAATGTATTTTACATTCATATGAAAAATGTAATTGATATTATATATGAGATATTGAATTATCTCAATTAATATTAAAAGTTCCCTGGAGTGGTACTATCAGTATGGATAATTAGTGATAATTGCAGGGGTACCACCTATAAGGGTGGTACATCTTCAAAGTGACTGCTATCAGTCCACTTCCCACCTGCAGTGGCGAATTAATTCACACACCTGGAAGGTTTGGAGACCACTAGGGAGAAGTTTCTGTCACAGCGGGGTAAGGGCCTAAATAGCGCAGAGATCAACACAGCTGGCTAGTTATCAGAAAGCTTAGGTTTGAGCCTCACAGCGGCCATAATGTTTTTCTTGAAAAATAATAATTGTAATTATAGTAATAATTCTGCAATTAATAATCTGTAAAAGGATATCCATTATTATTATTACTTATATTTTGGAAAGATAGTAGAAAATAGTGGAATAGAAGAATATATACAAATTTAAGCAAAAACATTATGTGAACAAAACTATTTTATTCTTTACTTCTCTTCAATTATTAAATAAAATAAAGAAACAAACAAATGTGTCTATCTCTGCTTGGCTTCTAAACACAATTACATTCTTACTTAAGTACTATATATGTACAGCACTGAAAGGTGATATAAAGTATCACATAGTTTTTTTTTATACTAATAACATGGTTTCAAATATGAAGCACTAAGCATATTTATATTTGTAAATATTCTATGCTAAAATAAACTTTATTTTCCAATATATTACAGAAATATACAAACTTTAATAAAATTGTACTTGGAAATGCACTAGAGTTTTAATAATCCAAAAAAGATGAGATTATAAATTCTGGAGAGTCAATCTCAATATGTTTCAGTTAGAAAATGATAATAAAAATACTATACTTCTTATATATATTTTTGGACTAGTAAGTAAAATGCTCTTTAAATCAAAGAAAGAAGAGAAAAGCATATAATTTTTAAGTGATCAATAGGGCAGTGGGGACAAAAATAAATATTTTTCCAAAGAAATATTATAATCATAACTATGAGCTTAAGAAGAATTAAATAGCCATTCACAGAACAATTACAATAAGTAATCTTTTACTCATTAGGCCAAATGCCTTATGTATGTAAATGAGAATATTATTGCCCCAGTTAAAGATAATTTATATAAACTTCATTTTCCAAAAAAAGGGGAAGAAAAAAAATCTACAACGATCTCTGAAAGCTTGGATTATCTACACTCTGGTGCAAATTAGTCTATTTGGTACCTAATATTTACTTATCACTAATACTATGAATATTTATACGTAAATTTATCAAAGCTATATTGTCATTTAGAAGTGTAATAATATTACTGAGTAAACAATAATTTATCACAATCATGTCAGCTAAATACAATAGGAATAAGCATATTCCTTTTATTTTGCAATGAATATTTCTCATACCTATAACATGGGTTTAAAAAAACAAATATAATAATTTTTTAAGGGCACATAAATAATAGTAATAAATTAAAAAAAAAAAAAAAAAAAAGATTTGGTATTTAAATGTGAACATTTAATGTGTGGTTGCTTTTCATAATTTAAAAATCATTTTACAATATTTGAAAATAAATTTGCCTTATAAAGTAAATTCACATACATTTGTATCTGATTTAAGTGCATTAAATGCCAATCTACAATAAATATTTTGACAAAATATATTAAATAAATATTATTCAGATAAAAAGAGAACATAATTTTTTCTATTGCTAATACAAACACCAGGAAGCTTGTGGGTCCCACCATTGATTTACCATGCAATTAGATGCATGCAAAACTATTACTCAGAAATATCTTTTACAAAAACATTTTTACTTTATAGTTTTTAATAAATAATAGCTCTAGAATATTTTTTCTAAATTATTATCAGATATTCATTTAAGCTACAATTTCTACAATATTTAAAAAATCATAAGAGTACATAAATACTAAATTTATACTTTTCAAATATTGTTAATTACTTCTCCCTGAGTGCATAAATATTTAAATGTACATGCATAAGTTTGAGCATGTGCTACTTTATTATTAAAAACAAAAATTTTGAAGTATGATTCATATCTCTATAATTTATTTATTTTTGTATAATAAATGCTTGCAAGGTTTTATTTCTCTTAATCTAAAAGTGAACACATGTATTCGACC
>KZ806998.1:475129-487524 GCA_000696205.2 Oncopeltus fasciatus
TTTTTTTTTTTTTTTTTTTTTTTTTTTTTTTTTTTTTTTTTTTTTTTTTTTTTTTTTGGTGTACGCAAGTTAAGTTCGTCTACTATGTTACTTGATAAAGGTTCAGCGAAATTAAATTTTTGGCACATATAGGTGACGGACTTTCCTAATATTGTTCCAAAATAATTGTTTCTAAAAGATAGCGATTGTCAGAGAACTTTCAAAGCTAAATATTTCAAATTATAGACTGAGGAGAATAGGCGCAAAGAGCTTCTTTGGAGACCTGTGAAGAACGCCATATCTCTAGGAAGGTAAGAGGATGGTGCCAAGGCGGACAACATTCCGAGGCGATGGAAAGTCTAGCATCATCTGCAGGTAGGAATCCCCTTCGATAGGCAAGAGCGTCCTAATCGGGTAGAAATATCTTCAGAATAAAATGTATCAAGTTTGTGAATACGGATGGCGAATCCTCTTTATATTTATATTTTCTTAATACAATATTAACTATCATACCTTCTATTATCCGTCTTCATTGGTTTCTGCAAACCATCTTCTTGCAGAAACCAATGAAGACGGATAATAGAAGGTATGATAGTTCTATATTCATTGGTAGTCATAATAACCCTTTAGAATATTTACAATATTAACTATTGTAATGGACATTTTTGGAATCAGACCCCCCCCCACAGCATTGTGTGGAGTCCTCCCTCCCAGAAGTGAGACGGGCATCTGAGAAATAGGACTGGAGCATGATGTGAAGGTCATCGGGTGCTGGTGGTAGAGGAACGCGAGGTGGTAGGTAGGTCGCTCCCCACCTCTGCGTCTGGCTGGCGTTATGGAAGAGGTCCTTTCCGGTAACTCCTGCGCGGAGTGGGTCGCTCGGGAATGAGAGCGTCCCACCTCTATGAGTGTCATGTTGACCGAGTCTGCTACGTCAAATCTTGGTCAACCTGACAGCCCTTGATGGGGTGATCATGTCGCAAAGTGCTCCGAGTGTAGGTGCGTTAACAAGACTTCCCTCCACACAATTTCCAGTACTTTTTTTTTTAGTGAATTCCGAATGAATGTAACTATTTCAATTGTCTTAATGAAAAAAATAATTTTTCTATATTTTCTCTGATCCTACCCAGTGGACGCAATATTTTTGTAACTGAAATCTATGAATTTAGAGCGTAGACAGACACAGCCATTCACATACACGCTTGTCGCGCAAAGTCACCAAAGTAAAGCTCTACAGGGTACAGATTTCAGTTTTTCTTAATGAAGTCCGCATACAGTTGTTAATTTCAAAATGAAAGGCTAAGAACATTCTGAGCAAGGGACCAATACGAGTGAAGGATTTCCTGCAATGTCAAGGGCACGTAAAATACGTTTTTTTCTATGTGTCAGGCGTAATATTTACTTTAGAGCAATGCAATTGAACATTAGTTTATTGTATATTTTACAATTTGTTTATTTAACAACATATTTTTGTTTATTAGATATATTTTATGTTACCCAGTGAAATTGATCACATGCCAGTGGGGGTTTACCTGAAACGTAACTTTTTAACTCTATATTAAAACAGAGTTTTTTACCAAAGAGATTATTAGTAGAGAATTTTTGTTGAGGTTCGGTCAAGATTGATAAAAAAAAATACAATTGAACAAAATGTGTATTTTTTATTGTCTGCCAGTCATGAACATTTGATCCAGGTGACAAGACGTACACTCTTACCTTCATGATAGCCCTGAAGATGGCTTACAATGTAAGCTGAATGTCGGCAGATAATAAAATTTACACGTTTTTTTTTTTTTAAACCGTAGTTTTCGGATCAATCTTGACCGAACCAAAAAAAATTTTTTTTTTCCTTTTTAACTTTACGGAATTCGGATATAACTTTTAAAATTAATGAAACACTAAGTCTGTAAAAGTTGAGCTTTCCTCAAGGATTGAATGTTTTCCGACCTGTAGATGTAGTCTAGTCTGTACAAAGCAGAGAGAAGGGAAGCGAGCCAGGGGAAAAGTGAACTGGCAGTTTATAGGTTAGTGTAAATGATAAGTGTTATCACAGGGACTGGAGGTAATCTGATAAGGCCTTCACTTCATTAGAGCTTCTCTTCATGTCACTAAGAATCCCCCAAGAGGAAAACATCCCACAAAACTCATACTTGAGGATTTGTATACTTTTACAGTCATTGGCATTCAAACTTGAAGTAGTCCAATTTGAAAAAAATAAAAATAAAAATCATTTCTATTTTACTCTGTTAGACCATAAAACATTTCAAATTAAGTCATCATATTATTTAGGTTATTAATGGATTTCAAATGGGAGAATAAAAAAAACCAAAATACATGTAAATATATGACCAGCTTACAAATCTGGTCATATATTTACATTTTTTTTTATTCTCAAAAAACGGCGCTTGAAATCGAAGAGATAATGCTTTTAAGTAAATTAAGTCAAACCTTTCCGACCTATTTGACAATTGCTCATCTGGATGCACTTACAATCACCACTGAAGAAGACAGGCATTTTTTGTTTAGCCCAGAGAGAAAAATAGCTCCAGGGGAGGCGTTGATATGAAATTAGTGAAACAAGAACAGCAAAGAGAAATGAGGCGAACAACTGAGATGGCAGGAGATAAAATAAAGGAATAAGCAAGGTGAGTGAGTTTTTTTTACTCATTTTAAACATTTCTTATTAATATTGTTTTGAGTAACTTGAGCTAATATTTTGATATTAACTATAAATTGTATTTCATTTTTAGAAGGTATATATATATTACAGTCTGTAAAATAAGTTACATCATGTAATTTGCAAACTATGCTGTTTTATTAGCAGTGAATTACAATAGCATAGGGGAGAAAACGGTCAGTGCCGTAACTCCTATGAAACATATATTTGACCGGAATATGCACCAACTCATAGCAGCACATCAGAGGAAGAGGAGCCGATGAAAGAAGACATGGATGTAATTTTACACATTCAGGGGAAGCCAGAGGACCAGAAGTAAACAAAAAGGAGGTTATATCGAGTTAGCAAAGGAATAATAATAGAAAAATTGTCTTTATTGTGTAAGATGAAGAACAATTAATCGGTAATCCCTAGCTTGAAAATAGCATGAGGATTACTCAGATAAAAGCTGTTTTATGAGCTCGAGAACATTGGAGGGGCGTTTGGAGAAATCCAGAAAATGTTTTTCGATACAAAAGAGTTTTGATAGAGCAATTGTTAGAAAAAAAGCTCTACTATTTAGTACATCGCCAACATATTTCAGAAGTTATTTCAAAAGCTGTTTTTCATTGCAAATTCAACCAAATATTTTTGGAAAACTCCAGACTGGATGGACTAAGCTAGAAAAGAATAAACAAAACACAGGAATAGAAGATGAATAACTGAGACATAAAACAGTTATCAGTTTTCAAGTTTAAACAATTAAAAAAACTAACGACCGAGAGAATGGTTTATTGTTATTCTACTTTGCTGTATTCTTTGAGGGCGTCTTCCTTCAAAAGACATTTATTTTAGAATAACTGGGCTTATTCGTTAGGCCAGTTGGATGAAAAATACCATTTATTCTATCTAACTATATCTTTGTAAAGATCAATTTACGTTATGTGATTTAGAGAAAAGAGATATTAAAAGTATATGCTTATTTATAAAATTTATGTAAAAGTGTAGTTTAACGCTTCCAACCAAGATCTACAATTATTAAAATCTTTAAATAAATTTTGGAATATTGATAAGGAGGTAAAAGTTAAGGTACAGTCTAAAATGAAAAACCTCTATGGTATCTCAATTTTGACCTACCCGCATTTTCATTTTTCGATGATGGATTGGGAAACGCCAAAGCAATCTTGGTTGGAAAATTAAAGAAGGGAGAATGACTTTATTATTTAAAAAAAAAAAAAAAAAAAAAGGTTACAAATTGAGGGTATTCAACTGTGATGAGCGGCTACAAGAAAAACCAGCGTACTAATCAATCCCCAGGACAGCCTTAAAATATAATTAAAAAAACAATACAAATTCTTTAACAAGTCATATAAACTAAATGAAATCCAAAAAAAAAAAACAAAAAAAAAACAACATAAATATTAAATAAGACGATTGAAAAAATAAACTGGGAATTAATGTATATGTTGGCAAATAATAACCAAAGTATCTATGAGAATTCCCTCTACCACAGTTTGAAGTCCAGAAGTGCATTCTCTTCAAGTCCGTGCTCATCATAAACTCAACTCTAACTTTCGGGATGGTTCCACGATGAAGTAGGAACTGATGAAGATGATTGCGACGATAGGGATGTATTGAAAATAGTATTCAATCCTCTATTGGACAAAGATCATTTCTCCTCCTCAAACTCTAGAATTTCGCCAATGAATATGTAATAGATATAGAATTATTAAATACTGATCCCGAAAATAGTGTGCAAATATATATTATTAAAAAACTTAAAAAAAAAAAAAAAAAAATAGCGGACTGTTTAAGGACTGTTAAAGCTTTGAAGAGTGTAAATTTAACCCAAGACTCCATTTTGACGAAAGAGTAATAACAAGGACAGCTTCTATTACAAGTTGTATCTGAATCTCGGAAAAATTTTTCCTGACTTCAATACACGTGAAAAACGCACATTGCAGGAGATATTATCTTTATACTATGCATTCCTAGTCATTTAATGTGTAAGAAATGTCACATGTCTTTCAAATTCAACCAACAAAACAACCCGTCTAGTCCCATTTATTTTTGAAGAGTTGGTCCATCTTTCATAGAAAAAACTATTGTCAGAAATATTAGTGTTTATAATAATATAAACATAGAAGTTAAATGGTTCGAATTAACTTTTTAATTATTTTAACTTATATATTATTATTATTAAGTAAACCTTAAATACAGAAGAGTTAATAAAAATAAGGATTGCATGCGCATACGGACAAATATACTCTTTGAAAACAATTATTAAATTTCCCTTTCAATCAAGAAACAATGTGGAATTACTTTGTAATTGTAATTAATTATAATATAGGAGAGAAAAGTATAAACAGACAGAGCTCTATTATATTACATTACATAGGACGAAGGATGGACATACTAGAAAACATGGGAATATACAATAATAAACAGCACAATTAACGAACAACTTAACACAAACACACGTCTGAATAAGACCGGTACTCTTACTGACACGGAAAAACAAAGGAACACACAGATCGGACACACTCACTGTCAAATCCCACATAACGGACTGGGATGGAATAACCCACTTAAACACACACAATGCCTATATTGATAACTACAGAGATAATATTAATATAATAAAATTTGGTCAGAGTACAACGAAAGAGAAAATCCAAGAAGTCATGACTCCTGTTACCAGACGGACCTCACGGACGGATTTAGGAAAAACAAACAGTAGAGTCCCTGAGAAAGTGGACGTGACTATGTTCAGGCCGAGGATGGCAGAACTCAGCCGAAAACGCCAGCCATGAAGGCTCTTCCATGCCTAACTATTATACAACCAAAAGATTTCTCATTAATATTGAGGATAAAACCGGCGAAATAAGAATAACGAGTATTTGATTTGGTTGTGGTTATTTATACCAAGTAAATTTTAAACAATTAATGAGAGGGAATAGAATAAAAAAAAGGGGGATCCAGGTTCGATTCCTGGCTGGGACAGATAGATTTGTTTATTCTATTCCCTCTCATTAATTGTTAACGAGTTCCCTCATTTCCTCAAAATAGGAGTAAAAAAAAAAGTGAAGGAAAAAAAAAAGATGCATACAAAACATAGAAAATAGACAAAATATTTTTCTATATTAAGCATATTCTTATGCTTTTTCAGTTTACAACACACATAAAAAGAAGCTAAATGCAGGTTTTCGTTTGCAAATATTAATAAATAACTCCAAATTAATTGTTTATAAAAACTTTTATTATCATTAAAACCTTTTGTTCCAAATACTTTAGAACAGAAGTTTAAAAAAACTTTTATAATTCAAGTCGAAAAATAAATATTTTGAAAATAATTGTTTTAAAATTGTTTTGATCTACAAAAGTAAATGATTAAAAAAATAAGATAACAATTCATAAAGGTTTACAATGAAAAGCTCAATGAATTTGGTTTCTATATTTTTTAATAAGCGTATTATTTTAAATACTATAANAAAATATAATTATAATATAATTACAAAATTACATTTTATAAAAAATTGGTGTAACGCTAATAGTAACGAAGATAAGGAGGTTTGATCACAGGAAGCAGTGATAGAGGAGAGTGCCTAGGCGTTCCTCTTGGTTGACACCTCTGGCGATAGAACTAAAAAAACCCTTAGGTAGTACATGGAGGGGACTATTTATTCCCAAAGTCAATAAGTTCGCACCTAAATGTGATGTGTGGGCAGACGAGAGGAAGCTTTGATTGTCACGTCACCAGGCAGGCCACTTCACATCGAGTGTTTACGACTGCTGCCATATCAATTCCCCCCCACATATCCTCAAAAAATATGTCCTTTACCCAAAATTTTGTTACTTTTAGTCAAGAGTTGCACCCAATGAAATTATTCTTTTTTTTTTTTTTTTTTTTTTTTTTTTTTTTTTTTATCAACTTTCGCCGAACCCCAAAAATTTACCTACTAATAATCTACACATTCAAAAAGTCTCCGTTTGTAATTAAATGGTTTTCTTCAATAAATATGATGGACGCAGGTAAAAAATTATTTCTAAACAACAATTGAGAGTGGTAAGGTAGAACATCTTAATAATTATAGCTTCATTCGGATCGGACTCTTCAATAACGGAGTTTAAAAGTTATTCGTTGAGGTACTAACTCAAAAATAAATACTCATACATCACTTCCTGAAGACATTGTTGGTAAAACCCTTCTTTAGAATTCCATGGAGAAAAACATGTCAATGTGGAAATATTAACTGATTCATTAAAACAAATTAAAACTGAAAGCCATGGGATGATAAATACAAGAAAAATATTATTCAAATATCGACTCAAAACGTAATTTATTTAGAGTAAAATTAGAAATCTAAAAATATATAACGTGGAGTGTTCGTTGAACCATAATTAAGAAATTAGCAAGTCATTTTTATTTTAAATAACTTCGTTAAAGAACGAAATATAAAAGATACTGAGCAGCAATGATTTTTTTTTTTTTTTTTTTTTTTTTTTTTCCGAAATTGGCTCCTTGAACATATTAGAAGATTTTCACGTTAGAAGATACAAGTGGGTATATCTATAATCATGATTCATAGGAATCTATCTCTTATTTTTCAAAAGATAATCTTCACGTTAGATATTCGGTTATTTCTGAAACGTGACTTAATTTACATTTTTCCGAAAGAAAAGAAATACCATCCTCTCCTCCTTTCCTCTCTTCTTCTCCTCCTCTCTCCTCCTTCCTCCTTCCCCTCTCATCTTCATGATAGCCCTGAAGATGGCTTACAATGTAAGCCGAAACGTTGGCAGATAATCCTTCATAAAAAAATACATTTTTTTTAATTTGTGTTTTTTTGGATCTACCTCGACCGAACCCCAACTAAAATCATCTTAGAAAAGAAATACTGTTTATCGAAGCCGAACGAGAGCCCCAGTTATTCGTTGTAATCACCCGAGAGAAATGGAAAATGAAAGTCTACACAACTACGTTAAAATTTTCACTAGACTTTCAAAAATCTAGAAGCCTACACTAAAAAAAAAAAAAAAAAAAAAAAAAAAAAAAANCTCTTCAATTATCAAGAGTTATAAATAAAATAAAATAAATAAAAAATAAAATCTTGTCTAAAACATGAAATTTTAGCTTAACTCATCTATAGCTTAGAAAGAAATGAGTATGAGGTTAACTATAAATTATTTCAATCCTTGGTTTCATAACATTGCATTTATATGACTTTTATTGTGGAAATAATAATAAAAAATAGATGGATATATTCTATTCAAGACCTTCTCTTGATTCCCTGCATAGATGGGTTCTTCTTCTCAATAGGGAATATAAACTCATTTTTATAATCAGCTGACAAGATAAGTCAGTCATGTAGGAGAAGAGTAAGCCAAGTGGATTTCCAAATAAAAGCAAGTGATTTATATGTAATAAAACGTTGGAGAAAACAATAAGAGGAAAAGATAAAATCGTTAAGGCTGATTTTAAATTAGCCGGGTGGTAACTGTGGGAAAATTGAAAGTTACATTTTTAAATATCTTTTTTTAATAGGCTTTCCCCGTTCACACTGGAAAATAATACTCCAATTTATATATTTTTTAAAAAATATATACTGAAAATGATAATTACGACGGAAAAATTTATTATGAAATAATACCATTTTTTTGCGTTCTATGACCCAAAAACATCCCTTAAAGAAAGAGAAACATGATTGATTATAAGCAAATATTAATCTTGTAGTTATGGTACAGAGAAAAATATCATGCACTCTCTTCTTTTTTTATATTTCATGCTTTCTATTATATCATATTATGTACACCATAATTCAAGAGTAGGAGGAGAAAAAAGATTACATCACATATTTTCTTATTTTCTTTATTGATCCTAACAAAATTCCCTAACTAATCAAGATGTTAAAAGAATGTGAGCGAAAGTAGACTGGATTGATTGCATTCCTCTATTAAATCCTACATCAATTTAAGAAGATTATATTACTCTCAAGATTGCAACATCAAGAGTAATTGCATCATTAATCTAATATTATTAGTAAATTGCAATATTAACTCTTGTTCAATAAGTTGGGAAGCTGCATTAGCAAAAGTAAAGATCCGATTGTAGTTTTTGAAACACTACTTTCAAAAAAGGAAGCATTGCACACTTGTGGAGCTGAATGTCGAAGACACAACACTGACCACACATGTTTAAGGCAGAGTATGCTACCTACTTTGAGGGAGTTGAAGGCAGATTTGATAGAGAATGAGTGTGTTCATATTCAAGTCGCCGTAGTTCGGTGGGGGGGAGAGGTAAAGGCGGCTGTCGAAAGGTGTGGATTGTGAGACGTAGGCACAACCTAACCCATAGGTTTGGCAGATAGGGAATTCCACCACCATGGAAGTTAGCTATGTGGGAACACGACATATATTCTTCATCTCATAGTTGATGCCAACTCTTTGCTCCACAAAACCCCTTTTGTTAAATCCCACTCTGAACTTTCCATGCTTCCCAATCCTTTAGCTCAAACTCTATCCAGTATCACCCATCCTGATAACCCACCACGCCGCCTGAATAGGAAATGGCCGCGTGACCTCATTAATTAATTAAAAATTAACTGTAAATATTATAAATAGTGATTTACAGTCAGCTTTTCCATCAAGCGAAAGCGAAGTACAAGCTAATTTAAATATTTATGCATAAAAGTTCTTTTTTAAAAATTTTATGTATATTGTTTATATTATTATTATTACTATTAACCAGCACATTACAGGTTGCACAAAATGTGTAGGATGCAATCACTAATAAAGTTTTATTTAAATAAATTCCTCATCGATTCTATTAAATAGACTGCTAAAATTTCTGACGATTCTAAACGCACAAATGGCTACTTATTCTCTAAACCACTTGAATATGAAAAGGAATAATGAATTAGTATGCTGTTGGTACTGGAACATAGTACATTATTATTGTTATTACATCTAACAACATTATACCCAAGAGCCAACATAAATAATTTTTTTTTTGTTTAAAGACAGACTCGTATTTTCCGATAGAACAATCTTTTGCATTTATTAAGGGGATAACCACTTCGTGGGGAGACTTTGATAAAAGTAGCAACTTCCTACGAAGGTAGCAAACTTCCTGAAGCTTTCTGAAACGGTGTAGCTGAAAACCGATGTAAGTTACTTCAAGAAAATGGCTGTAATATTGAGAAACAAATCAAGGCACCTAAGATTAATGATAGAAGACTGATTTTTCAGAAAATAGGAAATTGAAAAAAATTAGGAGGATTATGTTGAAAAACATTTACTGGTTAAACAATAATAAGAATCGAGAGCTAAAATTCCTATGGACAAACATGTTAAAATGTAGTAAATGAGAAAACTTTAATGAGAAATAAAATAATAATTTCAATAAAATTTGGGCTTCCTGCCGAAACCTTAGCTGATGAAAATAAGTGTAATCTAGCACGTTCAGACGAAAAATATTAGGACCCGTAAAAATATTAGGTAGCGTACATGACAGATCTGGCAACTTCAATAATATTTTTGTATTTTATGTACCTAAAATGTATTTCTGCGGCCACTAGTTCCTTCCATTTTCTAACATTATTCACAATAAAGGCGGATATTCTTGGCACCTACGCCATCAGAGGAGGTGGTCCAACCCTAATCCTACGACTGGAAGATGTTTAAGTATGAAGATATTCATAGAATTTTAAAGTTGCGTACAAACGTTATTTCGAGGCCAGGAAGCACATTAAACCAAAGGAACATTATTAAAGGATTGTTACAATTGTAAGCAGTAACTCAGGAGTAATTGAATCAGAAGCCAACATGTACAGCAACTGAGACAGTGCCTTCCAGCGTTCATCATTTAGGTTTTCTACTGCATCAGCCGTTGGGAGACATTTTTTACTCAAGTACATGACTCTGGACTCACTAAAACAGGAAATGTAAAACATTTTCCTCCTCCCCTTCTGCTGCACAAAGAACATAAATTAACCAGAGCTCCGGTTTCCCTGTAAAATGCTTACAGTTGAGATAGATTGTCTCAGTACTAGCTTTAAGAATCCACTTTAAGTCCGAAAATAAGAGGTGTCCACAGTTTACATAGCAGGGACTAAGGTACAACTGACCGAAAGTGATAAACTTCTCATTAATAATCCATTTGCCGCTATTTTTCTCTGTACACATGGGAATACCTTTACTTCCACCATATATATATGACAGCCAATATGGGGCATGGTAGTCCATCAAGGAATATAGAGATTTCGCAATCGATACTAAAGTATTCTCAAATCACCTGCCCCACTATGTTGGAGTATTGACAAATACCCTCGAGATATAATTGAGAAGTGCTTTCCGATATCATGAAAGACTTCTATTATTCATGATTAATTTTATTATTTGTGTTTTTATAAAAAATTACTTATTTCCCTAACCACCCATTTCAAAATCTTAACAATTTTTAAAAAACAGACTTATGCATTAATTTTATTAACAGTATCAAATAATCATACAAATAATGAATATATAAGATAACTAAAAATATAAAATAAAGCTTCAGAGAATTCTTATGGTAAGAATTACTTTTAAAATAAATTTTGAATCCTTAGGCATGTGATATTTCAGCGTTAATAAATATGTAGTTATTTTTAAATGAAGCAACTATAAATATGAAATAAACGGTTTTTTTTTTTTTTTTTTCAAAACGTATAAGTTTAAAGTAAGAAGAAAATTTAGAAAAGTCTGTCACGCAAGAGCTGGAGTAAACAAAGCGAATTCTGAAGGGTCGTAGTTGTACGATTTGTAGGTGAACCCTACATGTCATATGTTCTGCCAAACCTACAGAAATATATATTTAATCAATAAACAAATCTATTCAGTTCCATTGCTTCAGACATGCTTTGCCGGTAGGAATAATCTCTTATTTGTTCGATTTTGTTCAATAACGAACTCAGCCTTTCGTTTTGCGTTTTGCATTTAACAGCTAGTCGAATGTAGTACAGAAAATGGGCAAAATGCTGACTGTAGAGCGGTGACAGGCAGACGCCTACGCACATACAAACTTTAGTGACTATAATTTTTTTTGGTGTCTGGACGATAGGATAGGAATAAATATGGAAATAATTTTGAATTATCTACAGTGAAAAGATTCTCAAAGGCTTCATTACTTCGGTATATATATTAGATAGGCTACATTCGACCCTATACAGGAGGCTTACTCAAATGCACGAAGAAAAAGCGTCTTGTTCAATATATTTAATTATATTTGGTTGCTTTTGTGAGTCAAAGGCGTAAAATCTACAAGTACATACTCAGATGTGAGAAGGGGGAGCGATGTTCACCCCGCTCAATACCCTGAGACTCGCTTTGAGCGCGTGTAAAAAAAAAAAAAAAAAAAAAAAATTCACATTTTGGAGAGAAGTGAGTCTGTGACCCAGCTCGGGCGAGAGAAGGCTAAGTGCCTGTAGGGAAGTGTCGGCTAAGGAAGACAAATTACCCCAACCGTAACCTGCCCTGGACGACCACGTGGAGACACGGGCATTCTCTTGTCCTGACCCCTACATCTCTCCTCCCGGCCGCAATCCTTTTATGGCTTCCAGCTGATTCTAGCTTGGCCAAATCACAGTACCACTCGCAGCTCTGAAAGCAGTTCAACGTAGTAACGGTTGTGAAGGAAAATTACCGAAAACTCCCAACCTGTCTTTTACTCGTTCGATTTCAGTCATTAAAATCCGGTTCACAATATTAATCTAAAAAAAAAAAA
>KZ806998.1:487566-497754 GCA_000696205.2 Oncopeltus fasciatus
TATATATATGTATGAATTTGAACGGATCATATTTTTAGCATCTCTATTGTAGGATCAGTGACGATTCTAAGAAGTGAAATTTGAAAAGACTCGCGTCATGGTTGCAACATGAATAAGCCATTCAGAAATACCTACAGGAAATCGGCAGAAACAAAAACAAATCTGCGGGATTTAACCATAGTGACGTATTGAGGAAGTGGAGGCTATAGGCAGCGAACTCGGTCCGGTTTTTTTTAAAGAAGAGAATAGATTATACGTCATCAGTCTCAAGGCCACATGCATCAAAGCTTTAAAGGAAATACATAGCAAAAAAAAAAAAAAAATCAATAAAAAAGATTAAAGCGTACGTGTAGGGGACTGGAAAATCCGCGCCAAAGAGATATAAATCGTAGAGGGCTGACTCCTTGGGTACAGTCGGCGACCTCACCCTCTACAACTTCCTCTTCTAATTCTCTTACTTCCCCCCCTACATGCTTCAAACAAAAAAAATCATCATTTACATAAATATGACACCTCAAATATCCTAATCTTACTCGATTGACTGCTCTGTCAGCATCCAGGTCAAATTAGTTAAAATATCTTATTAATTATTAACTGGTCTTAAGTAGTGATTATAGCGAACTATTCACAGAGATATGAAGTAGAGCAATATGAAGACCATTTTTATATCTTATTATAAACATCATAATTAATATGTTAGTAAAATCATAATAAGCTTACAATTAATTATTGTACTGATAAGAAATATTTTACAATGCACAATTTCTACTCTTTATCATGTTGAAAACATATAATTGATAACTAAACTTAAACTACCATGGTATATTGGAATTTTAGTAATCACAATGAATAACAGTGGAGGCCGACAAGTGAAAATCACAAATTTTCTTTCTCAGTTTCGAAGCGTTTTCTTTACCTGTGACGAAATTTCACTCCGCGAGTTATTCATAATTATACGGGGCTTTATTTGATTCCAAACTACGCCACTCGCAGCTCTGAGCCCAGATTCACGCTTTGTCTAGTGCAATCCCGGTTCCTTCAGGAATGATAAATGAAGTTGATCTTCATACCACCTTTCAAAACATTCACGGTCCGTCAGATCTTTCAAACATTTCAGCACTTATTAATTTTATTTTATTTATTTATTTTTGACAAATTCTTTATCACTTCCAGCATTAACCAGTGCAAACCTATCGGACAGTGGTTTGCTCTAGGCCAGCGGAGATTACGGCAAGGAATTCATCCCGAGCTGACGAAATGTTTTTTGTTTTTTTTTCCTTCAAGACAACTGTAATAGTATGTCCAATATTGATCCATTTCTCTTTGAGATACAAAATATACATAAGAGAGCAAATCCTTGGACACATCATATTTAATAAAAAATAAAAAAATTAAACCGTTCTGCAAAATTATTTTCAGAACAAATAGTTCCCTATTTTCTATTACCGCATAATATTTAATACATATTTAAAAATTTATTAATTACTCAAATAGTTTGTGCCCCACACTGATCGGATTAGTTTAAAATTAAATTTAAATGATTGTTTGTAGTTTTAAGGTGTTCAACTACTATTGTAATCATCACCTATTTTTTATTATTATGTCTTAGATATTTGTACTATAATCTATGTAACACAAACACACACACAAACACATGTATCACATAAACATTAGGAGAGTGGAATACGCATTAAAATTACTCTGTATAATTTAAATGTAAGTTTCACATAAATTTACTTTCTTTGATGTTAAAGCCTGGGGCCTAATTTACTTGGGGGTCTTGGAAGATAAGAGATGTGAAGGGCTCATGCCACTAAACCCAGGTCCCCGACAGGACAGCCCCCCCCCCCACACCCCTCCAGGCCCCACCAATTAAATTTGTATTTCTGATAAAAGGGTTATATCAAAAATTGATAGGCCGCAAAAGTACGAAGTAGGTTATCTTTGAAAAGTCGAACTTGTCACTTACTCGAAGGGTATAATATTCAAACTTTTTTTTTCAAACCACAATACCAAGTTCAAAGCAATATTTCAATAAATAAGTGAATACAGTGATGGGTGAAGAAATAATTTCATTAAAACTAATAAGTAATAAAATTAAACATAAAAATATCTTTGCGATAAATGCACTTTTACAGATTCCCCAGTGCATTAATTTCTAGTCATTGGGGAAATTTTCCTCAAAAGAGAGTAAAGGGAGTCTAAATATGGCGTCAACGTCGTAGGACAGATCTAACGGGCTTGTACTGAGAGACTGCCGCCTCGAAGTGAAACGCGCTTGACTCCTAACCCACTTACGATAGGGGTCTCTGGAGCTGAACAGACAGGCTAGTGATAGTAATGATATGGATAGTACAGATAGCTAGAGATAGTACAGTCATATGTGCTTCACTATATCTGAACAATATATAAGTTTTAGTTGTAATTATTTTGTTACTTCAAGTCTAAAAGGTCAGCATTTTTCACTGTATAATTAGTTTATGATTATTCCTTTTAAACAATTATTAATGAATAATGTTTATAATTAAATTAATAATTCTTTCGATTTAGTTATTTACTAAACCACATTCTTGAAAAATATTAATGGATGTAAGAATATTAATTTTTATTTGCTCATAACATTTCCAGGAGGTACGGTCATTTAAGCTGAATAAAGGCCACTAAAAGAATATTGATGATCATTTTCATGAAAGAGTCATTATCTCCCTCAAGTCTTCAGCAAATAGGTTATGCTGTAAAATGTCGCCCCATTGTGCTAGACAGTTTCTTATCAGAATAAATAAATATTATACATTGAACAAAAAACTACAATAGACTATTTTCTATATTGGGATTCCTACGTGTCCATTCACGTAAGTCAGTCACAAAGGAACTGAGTAATCTTAGCAGATGTCTCATTTTAAAATTAATATACAATATCATACCTTCTATTATCTGTCTTCATTGGTTTCTGCAAAGATGGTTTGCAGAAACCAATGAAGACGGATAATAGAAGGTATGGTAGTTCTATAATCATTGGTAGTCATAATAACCCTTTAGATTATTTATTTAATATACAATATATAAGAGTGAGTAAGAGTATATTTAATGTACCGACCGGAGAGAACAATGAATGTAAATAGGATTATTATTAAACTTTTATTTATTTATTACATTCTGTTAAATAAAAATTTTTTGAAATATGTTCGCAATGAAGTAAAGATGATATTCGATGTCAATCACATGATGAGAGAGGGTGACCAATGATACCACTCTCAAAATGTAAAAGTATGTCGACTATATTTTGCACTAAATGACCCTAAAAATATTATATAACAAAAACGTTAGTAAACTATATTTTTCACATATTAAGTTCTTTAAACTTTTTCATAACTTTTTCAGAGAACAACGAAGATTAACTCATAAGATCCGTTCGGGTCTCGTAATCCTGGCGCTGCGGGTTCCCGTAATTTTTAAGTAAAAGCTTATCCTGAGCCATAGATGTTTAGAATGGGATGGTAAACTACAGATAGCCTGCATTATTCTGAGTAGTTGAAAGGGAGGCTAACGCTTATTGAAAAAAAACAAAAAAACATCGAATATATTACGATTATAAATTTTAGTCTACCCCTTAAACCAAGTTTTTCTTATTCGATTTTAACCAAAATTCTTTCTTAATATGAAGGTTTTCGAAAAATATGATAAAATACAAATGTTTTAAAATTACACTTTACACTTATTTTGTTCTATTTTTTTCGTAACACTAATAATAACGAAGATATTAAATTTTGGCCTCCTCCTAAACCCTCTTATTTTAGCCAATAAAAAAAAAATTAAAATAAAAGCTTAAATACCGCATGGTTTCATTATTTTAAGTATTGAGGAAGCTAGAGCGTGTAATGTATAAATAAATCAACGGACCATATTTTTAGCTTCTTCAATGTACGATGGTAAAGTCTGTTAACATTTTTCAAAAGTCGCTTCATGATACCAAAGTGAATAACTTGATTTCCCCATGAGGTATCTGCTAAAAGTCTTCCTTCTACTCAACCTTCAACGTCTATCATGCAAATTTCTTCAAACATCGTCAATTACACACAAACGTAGGATATGAAGTCAAAAATAAGTTAAACCAGAGCTTCCGTATAACATAAAACTCACAAGTTTTTTTTACCATGCATAATTTTACAAAACTAATCCTCATTAATTGCATTAAAAAAAAAAAAAAAAAAATTCATTCTCGACTGAGGTGAGTAACACAATAAGCTGAGTTTCCCCATGGTAATCCCTGAACGGAAGAGAAACTTTGTTTACAGGGAAAAGTTTAATGATCAAAGAAGAAAAAGGGGCGTCGTGGATTTCTCAGGGGAATGAGGCTGAAGGCGAAGAGCCGCTTCCAGTCTGTAAAAGTAAGTCGAAACTACTCAGGAAGTCTCCACACCAACGAGGATGAGACCTGTCCGAATTTAGAAGCTCAGAAGAGGAAGTTAGTGGGTCTACATAACTGGGAAAGTGTAGAGATTATAGTTCATATGGAGAGTGTTTCAACGTCGAGATGACTAGTGGAGAATTTATTGGGGTTCGATCAAGGTTAATAAAAGAAAAGGTCTGCCGGCTTTTCGGTTTACAATATAAGCAATCTTCAGGGCTAGGCGAGAGGGTACGTGTTGTCACCTGGATTAAAACTTCATGACTGAAAAGAATGTTACTTTAAAGTGTATCCTATCCGATCAACCTTGACCGTACTCCAACAAAGTCTCTCTACTTTAGGAGATTACGGTTCTAAGATGTACTACCATTAAGGTAGTAATCTTTGATCTTCTGAGGGGTATATAAAAACGCTGCTCGCAAATATGTTGTACACAGCACAAATGGAATACCGCTTAGTTATGGGACAAACCTTTGCGGAAAGCTATTGTTAACGTTTGTTACGTCACAGACAGATCTCTCTTACCATATCCTTAGATCCTAGTTTTATCAGTCAGGCTTTCTGGCCAGCTTACAGTATTCATTAACAAACAAATATAAATTAAATAAAAAATAAATATGCAAAATGCCTGTGTGAGAGAAATTATCTTGAATAGATAACTAGAGCCCCGATAATAACTGTGTTAGAGAAATTAATAACTTTATTAAAAATATATAAATAAACTGTTATATATCTTTTGGCAAGAATCTGCAATGTTTTAGAAAGAAATTAGTTGGTTTGAAATAGCGTTTCTATGTATTCAAAAATTAAATAAAAATGTTATGATAGGTTTTCAGTTTTCAGATGTGTAAAAATCACTTTATACTTCAAAATTAGTTATCTACAATCAAAAATTGTTTAATTTAATCTTATGTCTTCAATATAAAAAACATCCAAAGAAAGGAAGTGGTAGTAAATCAAAGACAATTCACGTCAATAATATTCATAATTAAATCCCATTCTTCCAGCTTTCATCAATCATTTTCAACATGCTACATTGAATTATAGTATAAGATGTGTAATTTTCCTGTTTTGTTAGTAATACTATATTTTTAATAGTTAAATTTAGATAACAATTTTAGGTTTAAGATTTAAAAAAAAATCTGAATGGCCATAATTGCCAAAAAAAAAAAGAAGGAAATAAGCGATTACATTTGAAAAATATTTTTTAGAGTTAATACTAGTAATTTACGCTGGTCTATTGTTTAAGAGGAAAATAAATTTAACAGTAATTAGATGTTTTTTTTTTTTGTTGGGGTTCGGTCAAGGTAGATCCTAAACTATGAAATGAAAATGTCATCTTAGGGACACGACATTCCCCTCTCGCCTTCATGATAGCCCTGAAGATGGTTTACAATGTAAGCCGAAACGTTGGCAGATAATTTAAAAAATACACATTTTTTAACATTTGTATTTTTTTTTTGGATCTACCTTGACCTTGTCAAAAAAACTCTCCATTTGTACATTTAACAGTGTTTTCCAGTTGACCGTTTCAGGTGTTCTTGCAGTTTCTTCCTGTCCTGGAATATTTTTATGCAAAGACAAAAATGTAAATTACGAGTGAATAAATATATACATATATGTACTCACACCCGACATTTTAGGTAAGACTCCACTTCTATTCTTATATTCCTCCATTTATGCTAAATAATAACTTATCCATCTGATTAAGTTGAGAAGTTAATTTTAAAGTAAAATAATTCCAGTATCAGTTTAATTTTTTGTAATATTAATCTCTTTTACTGTGTAGAAATCAAAAATAAAAGGTAAAGAATATCAACAAACACACGCACGCGCAAAACATTTTCAACGGGTTATATTTTCGTTAAATACATACTGTAGATAAATCAGGACACACTGAGACAGAAGGATACTAATTTGACGGTCATGATCTGTGAATGTGGCTGTTTCTGCCTGTAAGGAGTGTCGCCTACCGAAGGCCAGCCTCACTCTTGCATCAGGAGAAGTTGAAGAAAGACATCTCCTAGAGCAGGAGTCTCACAGAGAGACAGGCTCCAGATATAGGCCGCAAAAAAAAAAAGCAATGTCGGCACTACGGCTACACGGATCTATCCCGTCGGCATTTTCATTGTTTATACAGAAGGCACAAAAAAGAAAAAAGAAACGTATGTTATATTCAGCACGCATTATACCTTTACGTCGAATATCATTAAAAAAAATAAATAAATATAAAGATCTTAAAACAAGAGCTGCACAAACAATTAAAATTCCTCAGTATAATAACTAATGAATATTTATATTACAACCTTCCATGACTGTACATCTGCTTTCAACACTTTGTCTCAGATAGGAACTAGATTATATTACAACCTTCCATGTAATGTAATACCGATTCTTATAACATACATCTTATATCAATTATCTAACATATGTTCCGTTTCATTGCTCTAAATTGAATATTAACATATTCTTATTAACCTGTGAAGTAAAAAAAAAAAAAAATAAAAAGTACATATTGAATTTTTGCTAAGTTATCTTTCGAGACGCAAAAAGGAGTTAATTCAGGATTAAATTTTTTTTTATAAAGCCCAAAATTATGCATATTCAGGTCATTTAACTTTTTGGAAAAAATTATTATTTTTATTAATAATATAACTATACTAGAAAGAAGTCAGAAAATATTTTTCAGCATTTATTAATTTAAAATTGTGCATTTAGCCATTTTTTCATTTTATAAAGTTTTTAGTTCTTGAAAAATAATTTCCAGGACTAACAGACCAGTTTAGTTCCAGGCGTATAATATATTTTTCTTCTTACTGTTTTTTTCATTTTTTTGATTTTCATCTTTCACTTTTAGTTTTTAAGATACAAAAAATTGATTTTTTAAGAGTCGTGTTTTTATTCTGACCTCTATACTTATCCCAAAATTCTGAAATATCCAGTAACGATAATTTTCCCTACGGCTTAATTCAAGTGTGTGGAGCAACGAGTTTTGTGAAAGAAGGAACTTCTGCAGAGTTCTAAGAGTTCTCTTCTCCAGCTCAATTCGAGTATTAAACATAAGATAAGTTTGGAGTTCAATTGATGAAAAATTTATATAAACTTACAGAGGTTATATGCTAAATTTGTTAAGAAACATTAACAAATTACAAAAAATTATCCTCAAATGAATTAAAACATTTAAAAAAAATTTAAATTTTTTACAAATATACAGTAGATCAATATCCTTTTTGTGTACTACGAGTATGGAAGCAGAAGTAAAAACGTTTCCGTAACTTCCAGAGAGTAATTTGAACAAAAAAAAAAAAGATTGTATGTAGTACTTGATGGAAGTATCTAATTAAGCGTCGATGTAGTTTGTTGAAGACGAGAGATACCCACCGAAGTCACCATGGCCGAAATGAAGAGCAGCTGATTTATAGGCGGTGGGCTGTCTCGACGGGCGAGACTAATGGCCTTATCTGAGGCCACCCTGAGGATATCCAGTCAAGGGAGCCGATAGCAGGAGAATGTGCCTTCCAATATCATCCTTACAAAAATCCAAGCTCCCGAAGGCAATGAAATTGACGGTCTCTCTATGAGACGGAGAGAGAGCGGAATTTTGAAAACTCGCAAGTGAAATTTGACACAACTAAAACATGGACCCTACATTTGAGCTTCAAATGTTTAATTTCAATACTAATTAATATAATTCGTTTTTATTTAATATTTTAAATAAGTTTTAAGTTATATATATGTGGTGCCTGATTGCATATTTTATGTTATTAATGTGTTTCATAAAACATAGGTGTTTCATATAACACACACATTTATCCAGTATTTTTTTTTAGCGACTTTTATTTTACAGTAAACTATTTCAATCGAGAACAATCCAAAATTTGATACCTTAAGTTCCAAGATCTGTAGAATCCGATAATCAAATCGGTGCAAATTATTCTAGAGCATAAATATTTTATTTGGTTGTGGTATTTTATCCCACGTAAATTTTAAACAATTAATGAGAGGGAATAGAATAAAAAAATCTATCTGTCCCTCTCATTAATTGTTTAAAATTTACGTGGGATAAAAAAACCACAACCAAATAAAATATTTATAAAGAAAAATTAAATAAAGTAAATGACGAGAGTCGACAAATAGCTTGACAATGTCAGCTCTTCGAGTGTAAGACCAAGTTCTTGTCTTTCTCGTAGGTTAGGCTCTCGCTAGTGTAGAGGGAATTGAATGAGATTCTAGCGCGTCCTGGTAGCACAATTGGTAAGTGCACCGGCCCGGATAGTAGGAGATCCATGTTAGATTCCTGGCTGGTACAGATAGATTTTTTTATTCTATTCCCTCTCATTAATTGTTTGATTATTCTACAGCATTTAATTTTTATACATTTCAAAAATTCAATTATTTACGTATTTTTTTTCAGCAATATTGTGTATTATCCACATTAAAGAGAGAATAATTAACACGCTATGAAATTATTGTTGAGATACAAATGATCAAAAATACTGAAACTGAAACTAAATTCTTAGCGAACTTCGATCTTTGACACGTATATTGCATCATAATATCTTTGCTTACTAAATTCTATATAGCCAGTGAAGAATTTTATTATTGTAAATTAAATACTGTACTCAGTAAATAAAAAATTGTTGTTTACTCGTAATTGCGATTTCAGGATATTCCCTATTTCTAGCCTAATAATGAACTTAAGTCTTTCGTTTTACATATCTACCTAACCGCATTAACGTTGGAGGGTAACGTGACTTTCTGAAGGGAATCAACCCCTTTGCAAGACTTGTCATGTGTAGAACGAGATCTGTCCGTGTGGTCGTCGACTCAAATCATCACCAGCGTAATGCCAGGAGGGAGTTTAGTACTCTATTTACAACTGTAGCGCTACCTACTAACGAACTACGGAACCAACAGTTCGGAAAGGAACTTTGAAGGGAAGGGGACCCAGATTCGAATCTTGTATCTTTAACATGCGAGTCCCACTATATTTAGATTAAAATAAAAATAGTAGTCTTGCAACGCATTCATGATATATAAGAATAAATTAAATCGCAAAATAACTAAATAAGGAATAACAGCTGCTGGTAAACATTTAAATTGAAGAGGTGATGTGCCCGGCTCGGTCCTTGTGGCGGACTACTGCTTGCTTCTGTGTGTGAGCAGCGAAGAGCAACGTTTATACAGTCTGTTTGCATGGGATTTAGCACGAGGGTTCGACACAGAGCACCAGACTACAGTCTGCTTTAAACAAAATAGATTAAATGAAACTTTCTACCAAATTAAATCACTGATTATAGCAGATTTCCCTTAGCAACTCATGTATAACATTTTGTATAAATATGTTTAACACTTTGATTATGGGGATAAAATGCTAAAATCATTAATTTTAGTAGATTCAATTTGGTGGAAAGGTTGATTCTCTAAAATGCATTAAATCTAAATAAACAGTTGACTCTTTTAGAGAGTAACAGTTTTTGTAATGAGCTTAATTGAATGATTTGTAAAAAAAAAAAAAAAAAAAAAAATATCAAAAGAAATTGGAAGCCAGAGTACTACAGAGGAAAAAGTGCGAAGGAATCATCATGTTTTTGTAAACATCACTATTTTTAATAGTGATATTTACAAAAAATCTAAACAACAGGTTTCATTTAGTTTTTATTTATTTATTTTAACCAAACATTTTAGGTTGATAAAGTTTCTAAAATTATATGATGTTAATATATACTTATAAGAGATTTCACAATCAAACAATCACGTAAAAATGTGAGTGTATATAT
>KZ806998.1:514630-534737 GCA_000696205.2 Oncopeltus fasciatus
TTTTTTTTTTTTTTAGCCTAGAGAAGCCTAAATACGCCCCCACCACTGAGTTAAGATGGAATGTGATGTCATCATGAGTAGATAATATTATCTAGGTTGGTACATAGAAGTGTGAATGGGATAAAGAGAACATTGAAGAAATTCATTTGCTGGAAGCTCGCAAATAGAATAAAAGTTGGGAGATAAAATTATTTTTTAGACCTATGAAGGTTTCTTATCTGGAAGAAAAAGCTCTATCATTTAGGAATAAACGAAAAAAAGTTTAGAGAGTAGACATGAGTCTACACGAGAGATGTCCTTCGAAGCCTTCACCATTAGTATTTGAGTCTCTCTTCAAGAATGCTACCAATAACAACTCATTTTTCATCTCTAGTTCCACTTAAATCGCTAAGTGACTTCATGACCCCGAATTCCAGTCATTTTTCAACCCAAATCAACATACGCCAAAAGCATTTTTTTTTTTTGTGATGTAAAGAACGAATATTTTTCGTCGCTTCATGTAAGTATTGTATTCATGTTAATATGGCAAGAACTCACAGATGTGTTTTGCACTCTCATTCGTAACTTGTACTAAAAGTGGGGCGGAGCGTTCGGTCTCCAGGTTGTAATACATCTTGAGACTAAAAATCGCGCGCGCCAACACACAAACTCAGTGAAAGTCGAATACCCTTTTATTTTTTTTAAAAAAGTACAAAACTACTTGCAACTGATATTCATGTTACTAATTACTTATTTAACAATCAGTTATTATTGTAATTAGTAGTACAATTTCATTGTAGGAAAAATACGTATAGCAAATTTTATTCTACAAAATAAAGCTATTTGGGATGGCACTATATTGCGATTTTTAATTTTGGTGTAGACCTCTACTTGTCATTCTAAACTTCAACTAAATTAAATTTAAATATAGGTATACAGCGTTAATAACTAAAAACAGAAAGAAGTCCAGAAATATATTTTTCAGCCTGAAGAGAGCAATATGATTTTAATATCAAAATAAAAGGAAAATCTCATTTGTTTATTATCGGTAGCACTACCAAACTTACAGTTCTTTAAAACGAGAACATGGATGTAATAAGTAATTAAAATCAGAAAATAGGTAATGAATTGAACGAGTAATATTTGATAAATTGGGGTGAATTACAAAAACGAATACTTATATCAAATTGAAGAAAATGACAGAAACTAGTTTCTGTGTTGGCTATTAGACGAGAAACAGACAGGGGTTAAGAGGGAGAGAGAGAGAGAGAGAGAGAGAGGAAGACAGAGGATACCGAATAGCGCTCTTCTACATGGTCCAAATATAGCAATGGAATTCGCCAGTAATACTTACAAGGGTTGAGCTGCAAATTTAAAAAAAAAATGGACACTCACCTCCAAATGGGGCTTTGAAAAAAATTACTCGTTCACTTACCTGGAACAAAAAAATATACATAAGAAAATTAATATAATCCAGCATCTTGTTTAGTTTTAAAAAGCTGCAACAAATCTAAATAAAATATAAAAGCTACGATGGAGACTTTTAGTTGGGGTTCGGTCAAGGTAGATCCAAAAAACACAAATTTAAAAAATGCATTTTTTAATAAAGGATTATCTGCCAACGTTTCGGCTTACATTGTAAGCCATCTTCAGGGCTATCATGAAGATAAGAGAATGTGAACTTAGGGACAGGACGTCCTCTCTCATCTTCATGATAGCCCTGAAGATGGCTTACAATGTAAGCCGAAACGTTGGCAGATAATCCTTTATTGAAAAATACATTTTTTAAATTTGTGTTTTTGGATCTACCTTGACCGAACCCCAACTAAAATCATCTTAGAATAATATCTACGGTCAACAAACTCTCCATTAGTTAAGAATATTTGTTTGGGTTCGGTCGAGGTTTGTCCAAAAATACAATTTAAAAAAAAATGCATATCTTTTATTATCTACCGGATTTTCGGCTTACAGTATAAGCCATCTTCAGGGTTATCACGAAGACGAGAGGGGACGTGTTGCCAATTTACGGATAATTGGACATTGAAAATTGAAAACAGAAAAAAACAACCCAAGTTGTCCAATAAAATATACATATTTTTCAAAATTGTATTTTTTTGGATTAACTTTGACTGAACCCCCCCAAAAAATCTCCACTAATTAAAGCTACCAATACCTCACTCTAAACCTCCTTTTCCTCTGTTCTGATTTGAACTAAAAATATATTCTTTTAAAACGGAAAACCTTACAAAACAATTAATACGAGGGAATAGAATAAAAAAATTATCTGCCCCAGCCAGGACTCGCACCTGGATCTGCTGCTTTCCGGGCCAGTATGTTTCCATTACACCACCGGGACGAGCTAGATAACTTATTAAATTCCCAACACACTAGCGAGAGCCTAACCCATGAGAAAGACGAATACATCGTCTTATGCTCGAAGGAGCTGACATTGTCCAGATATTTATCGGCTCTCGTTATTTACTTTTTATTTTCATTTATAAATATTAATTTAGTTGCGGTTTATTATCACACGTAAATTTTAAGATAGATTTATTTATTCTATTCCGTCTTATTCATTGTTTAAAATTTATAATTTTAATAATGGGATAATAAACCACAACTAAATTAATATTTATAAAGGAAAACCTTACATGCTTACACGTACGTTTCTGGATATGTCAGCCGTCTTCAAGACAAGTGCGATGATCGTTCATTCCGATTCATGGCGCCATACCCTAATACACGTAGTATAGATATGTGCAACGATGGGACTACACCCTACTTTGGTCGACCAGTCGGCCCATTACAAAACAAAAAAAATAAATAAATAAAAAAGAAAATGTAACTCTGGCGTTACATAATGATAATGGCATTTAAAGCCGGTGCCGGTTAGATAACGCCAGCCGAGACAAGAGATAAGAGTCATAGGAGAAATAAAACCTTGTCTGTTATCAGTGACTGTTGGGTTTCGTAAGCAGACTCCCCCCCCCCCCCCGGCCGCTACAGGTTAGTTTAGGGGCACGACTTACGCTGCTTCCTTGTGTGCGATCCTTGTGAGTGGACAGTCCCGGTGACTGGCAAATCGTGGGACTGCTATGGATTCCCAACCGTCGGGAAAATCATCTTTTAGAAGACGATGAAATGATTACTCATCATGAGGGACAGGGGATTAGAGTGACTGACACTAGGCTGACTTTGATGCTGATCTCCGAGATTGTATTTGATGAACAACATCTCTATTAAACTACACTTATATCAGCTCTCAAAATTATCACTTAAAACAAACCCCCCCCCCCCCCAAAAAAAAATAAAACCAGAGCAAAACTTAGCCCTAGGCTAAAAGCCGGCTAGCTGTAGCTAGTCCAATTCGCGCATATAGCAAACGGCTTATGTATGAAAGATATATAGTTTATAAATTGTATTTTTTTGGATCTACCTTGACCAAACCCCCCCCCCCCCCAAAAAAAAACATCTACTAGACATACAGTGCCTATGTGGCTAATATAATAAACGGCTTATGTATGAAAAATNAAAAAAAAAAAAAAAAAAAAAATCTACTTCATCGGTTATCGGACCACATGGTTCAATACTCACAGTGCACAATATTTTTCCTTAATAAAGGATTATCTGCCAACGTTTCGGCTTACATTTTAAGCCATCTTCAGGGCTGTCATGAAGATGAGAGAGGACGTTGTCCCTAAGTTCACATTTCCATGACTGACCCAGTCATAGAAATGTGAACTTAGGGACAGGACGTCCTCTCTCATCTTCATTATAGCCCTGAAGATGGCTTACAATGTAAGCCGAAACGTTGGCAGATAATCCTTTATTAAAAAAATACATTTTCAAGTTTGTGTTTTTTGGATCTACCTTGACCGAACCCCAACTAAAATCATCTTACGTAGAATATTTTTCTTTCCGCGCTTCTGCTTGTAATGAACTGGAGGATTCCTGGTGTCTTCCTATGGAACATCTAGCTCTAATTTGGAACCATTGTTCGTTGAATGTGTACTTATCCCAGGCCTTCTATAGTGAATCGAGGGTCGAAAATACACCTTTAACATGTATGGGCCAATTTGGCCTGATGTGGGAGTGTTTTTTTAAATTAAATATTGTTAATAAAAAGTAATGGCATATAGAAAAATGACTAAATAAGCCGATAACAACTACAAGGAAGTTCAAACGATGGATTCTCTAACGAATAACTGACGAGCAATGTACAGTCGGAGTTCTACTGCTGAACTTCGGATGCCTGAGCTCTGAAGCGGCCCAGTGTTCTACACTTCAACTTTACCCTAAGTCACGATTCGTTTCAGATGTCTATCAGGCGGGAACTACGAACTAGCTATCGTATCATTCGCTTCGTATCAACCTGAGGCTCGGTCCGCTAGATCATGCACACAGGGTAAACATTAATTACCCCACCGCCAACTAGTCATCAAACTTCCCGAGGAGTTGTAATAATTAACGAGACCTGTTAACGAGAGCGCTCAGCCACCACAATCTCAAAATGCGATTCAACAAAGTGCAACAAACACAATACTTTCTGCAAAGAAACTATTCACCTAGGCCAGGACAAGAGAAATGTTCAACACAAATAAATTTTAGTTAAGAAATTTAAATCTATAAACAGGTGAGTCAACCAAAAATATTTCCCATGCTTCATTACGGATAGACATGGAAGAGTAAATAACTATTTTGACACGGAAGTCAGACAGGGTATGAACGTAAAAGGAAAAATCACCAAGGCTGGCTAAAAACCCATCGTATTTTCATTAATAAACACCTTATATATATATATATACGGCAACATATTCACNATAGAGTTTGTAATGCCACCTGGTGACCATATAAGGAATCAGAAACTAAGTCCTGCAAATATCTTATTATAAGTATCCATAGCTTATTTCTTTCTGGTCTGATATATATATATATATATAATAAACTTTAGTATATCAGAAATGCAAGGGAATTAGAATTTAAGAAATCTTGCTACCTCAGTCGGGTCTCCTGAGGTAGCAACATTTTTTATTTATTCTAACTCACTTGCATTTCTTGTATTGAATTTACTGTGGGATTAAGTACCTCAACTAAAATCATTATGTAATACACATCTTTCAAAATGTCTTTCTTCGGAAATGGATAATGGAGGTTGTCCCGTGAAGCCGGTGTCTTAAGACAACCTTCTATTAGTGCCTATGCTTTCTACATGACATGAGGGAGTGTCGTTTTCGGCAGCCAATGGGCTTAGATGATGGAAACTAAGTCTTTAGAAAGCTAAATAAAAGCTAATATGAGTAAGTTACTGTAAATTCCTAATTAAGCGACTTTTAATTCGCACCGACAATTCGCCCAGGATACAACACTACGCACTAACACTCACTATCACATACAATCAAGACTAAGGGACTGGGAGAAGTACACATCAGTGAAATGTAGGAACCCATTTTAATCGAACTAAAACTCAATTAATTACTACTATTTTAAAATCATAGTGTCAGGGAAAAAATATCCAAATGATATACATACATTACAAAGATAATATTAATATGAATTTCGAAATTCAAGATAAATTGGCGTGAGATTCAGTTGAAATTTATCAGTATCCCGTCACATGATTTGTTGCAGTGGACGTTTGAAGGATACGTCATATGACAGAAGAGGCGAGTTGCGACAGACGCAACCTATAATGTAAAACAGTGCGTCACCATTCAGACAACTACTACACTTAATCTACATCTTCGGAGCTCTGAAGACAGACAGCTCAGTTAATAATGCAAATGTATTTCACCAGGCACTTTCTTATGACTTGTCATGTCAGGATTCATTTATCAATAACGAGTGGTTCAAGGATTGTCCAACTTGGCTGAAGAATTCAATTTCTCTTTATAGCAGAAAGTCAAGGGGGCGCCGGGCTGGCTCAAGGGGTCCGTTAGGGTTCTCGCAATCCTAACGCTGCGGGTTCAAATCCCGCCCAGGACAATCTTTTATTTATATGGGATGGCAACCTGTAGATACCCCCTACCTCCATGACCCTAAGTGGATGAAAGGGAGGCCCAAACTTAAATATAGCAAACAAAAAAGGATAGCAAAATTGGTTCTGATTTTCAAACTTTGTATTAAACGACTGGCCCACATTCACCCTAAAATAATTGCTTCTCCAAGCCTGGTAGACATAACTTTAATACGAAAACAAGCTTTTTCTACATAACTGAAACTTCTTTAATAAACAATTAATATTCAACATATTAATAGAGATCAAATGGAGAGTTTTTTGACTGTAGGTATTATTATTAAATGATGTTTGTTAGGGTTCGACCAAGGTACATCTAAAAAAAAAAAATACTAATTTAAANAAAAATTTATTAAAAAAAAATTATATTACATTGTAAGCCATCTTCAGGGGGCTGTTGAAATACAATGTCATGACATTTTTATCTTTTCTAACAGGTCTATAGAGGTTTTACATTTACAAGCGCACAAGCACACATACATATTAATTTTTATTTACTATCATTATTTATATCCCTTGTGTGTTTTTACTTCGAGACGGCAGTGTTTTGCCTGAAGAACTCCTCGAATTAGATCTGTCCTACGACGTTGCCACCATATTTCAACATCTACAATCTTTTGAGGAAAAGCCCCACAATGATCGGAATTTAATGCTCTAAAAGCCAATACTATTTCACAGCCTATACTATTACTATATTATTTAATGCTCTAAAAGCCTATACTATGGAATAACCCCTCCCACCATCCCTTTCCCCCAAAAGAATTAAGTATCTCAATTACGATAATTACTTTATATAATTTTTACTTAAAATTTTTAATGGAAATTCTTGTTTTTCAATCTTTCTCTGACCTTTTTTCTTCATTTTGAAAAAAAAAAAAATTCAATTTAAAAATTTTTTTATTGACAAAATCGCCCAAGTATAAGCTAATACATGTTCAAATACCAACTGCTTTAGAAAGTTCGTATACCACATCGTAAAATGCTGAAAAGGAGTGTATATACAACAATCCCCCCCCCCCCACCCCAAACCACACCCGCTCACTCACACTCACCCAAAATATGTCCTAATTCCTAAATTAATTTATATATTTTTGGATAATCTGACATTTTATCAGCACACAGGAAAACTACGACACTTTTTAGCAGCCTACTTTTTCAGAAACATTAATCAAGATGAGTTTGTCAGATGCAGGAGGGAAGATGTGACAGATGAATAATGTGTCTGGAGTGGGGAGAAGAGACCTGTTTAAAGTTGTAATGACCCTTCGTCAGAGCCTAAATAAGTATAGCATATTCACATTTCCATCGGGCTCTCACTTTTGAAACTGTTTACATAATATAAGCCAGTCTCTCCGTTGGGGGAACTTAAATTAACTTAGATGTTAGAGTGATTCCCCTTCCTCTTTCCAGGCTGGCTAAATGGCATCCTTAGGGATATTAGTACTTCACACCTTCTATGCTCGTTAGGTTTTTAAAGTCATTTGTATTTAGTATCTCATTAATATCGCCTTATTGGTCATTAGATGGGAAATCTACTTAATTTATAGTGCTTCTGCGTCCGTACTTTAGTTTCATTAATTATAGTTATCTCCTTGCGCCGAGGAGATGGTTCCTGGATGGAGATGGCTTCATCTGACAAAGACACATTGCCCAGCCCCTCAAGAAAACATTTACTCCTCATTCAGAACCCTTAGACCTGTCCAATATCATGGAGACTGAGAAGTCTCTGGACACACCATTTGATTGTCTGGCACAGTGGTCTCCTGTTTAAACTGAAATTCATACTTCCTAATAACACTTACTTTATCCTTAAGTCTTACTTATCCAATCATTTCCTTAGGGTTCGGCAAGAATTAGATTACTTCGATTTCTATCAAGTGGAAGCGGGAGTTCTTCAAGGCAGTGTGCCTGGACCTGTCCTATTCATTCTGTTCACTGCTGACATCCCTACCCATCCAGGTACCCTCTTAGCTCTATTTGCGGACGACAAGGCTATATCATCCTCCCATCCCGATCCTAAAACTGCTTCTAAAAACTTACAAGATCACCTCGAAAAAATCAAACAATGGTGTGGCAAATGGAGAATAAAAATCAATGAAGCAAAATGCGTTCAAGTTAATTTCCAACTGCGGAAAAAAGACTTACCTGAAATTGTGAAATTTAACAATATTCCTTTACCACATTCAAATTCGGTTCGTTACCTTTGGTTCTATCTTGACTCACGACTTACATGGGGCGAACACACTAAAAATATAAGACAAGAACTCAATCGACGATATGGACTTCTATACTATACAGACATGAATAAGAACTTCAATCTTACGATTGTAAACAAACTGACGCTCTACAAAACCTTATTACGAGTAATCTGGACTTACGAAGTATAAATCTGGGGTGCCACCAAGCCTTCCAACGAATCCAGTCTTTTCAATCCAAAACCCTAAGAATAATCGCAAATGCTCCCTATTACGTATCCAATTCCTCACCTTACCACGATTTTAATATTCCTTTTGTTCAGGATCTAATTCCTTCCCGCTTCGGCCTTTTCACAGTGAACTGCCATTCCATCCAAATCCACTAGCGCCACTTGTCTTCCAACTCCAACCCCTACAACCCTCCCCGTCGGCTCAAACGAAGATGGCCCCGTGACCTCCTGGGGACATATTCTGTAACTAATTTGAGGGTGGTGTCACTGGTCATCTCCTCTCCTCAAGTCGCTTTCATTAATGTAATTTTTTTTCTATTATTCATTGCTATCAAATTACAAAATGTTTTTATTTATTTTTAACAGAATATAATAAATAAATAAAGGTTATAAAAAAATTATAGTTATAGATAAGTCATTTATTATTTACTAGTAATTGTAAAAGAATTATTGGAAGAATTAAATTTTGAATTCAAGGCTCTGAAGGCGGGAAGGATGCTAATATTAAGTTTGTTTCCCTACCACGAGGAGCGTTGTCTTTCTTTATTGTAAAAAATAAACAATCCACTATAATAATAATAATGGTTCTATACATGGGCAATATTAATGAGATACTTAATACTAAAATGACTTTAAAAACCAAACGTGCATGGAAGGTGTGAAATACTAATATCCCTAAGAATGCCATTTAACCAGTCTGGAAATAGGTAGGAATCGCTCTAACATCTAAGTTAATTTTGAAATATCATCTCCATAATACACCCGTAGTAAAAATGTTAAAGTACATAAATGATAAATATAATTTTTTTTATAAATGTTTTGTTTCGTAACTAACAATAAAGAATATATTGAGAATTACAGAATTTGGAATCACCACAATCTACTAATCTCCTCATTCCATTTCAACTCAAAACAAATCCATTTGAATTAAAAATTTGTAAAACGAAACACATACATCAAAATGTCAACTCCAGATTTCTTTAATATGTTTTTTAAGACAAGCTTATTTTTAAAATAGAATATAAATTTTAGGAGACTCAGGGGTTAATGGGTGTCTGGGAGGGAGAGGGGATGGGCGAAGGGCTGGTGGTGGGGGGTGGGACTGAGTGGCCAGGGCCCAGCTCTGAGGATCAGGATGGTGGCACATACAGCAGACCCTCACTATGTGCTATCGGCATTCTAATTTAGAGTGCTGGCTTGAGAACGACGTATAACAAGATCCGGATAACGCCGGCCTCCCCTCTTATCTCCTCAGCGCGGCTGGCCCGTCTCTCACGTCTGTCTCTCATCCTGCTCCTGGTCGTCTCTTACCTCTTCTCTTTAGTGGCTCAAATCCCATCAGAATACGTACACACACACACACACACACACACACGCGCGCGCACACACACGCACACGCGCACGCACACGCACACACACACACACACATATATATATATATAAAGAGACTGAGAGATTCTGACAAGGCAGAATTTATACTAGATTGCTGACTAAAAAAAATGACATGACACTTTTTTTTCGCAACACTCTAAAGAACAAAGATATGAAGATTAAAAATGTTGGTCTCATTATAAGCCAACTTTTCCTGATGGTACAGACAGGCTCAATTAACCTTAACTTTTAGTATCATAATTATCACTCGAATATCCTGTACCCGCTTGTATTTCATTAGAGATATCTCAGTCCTATTTTGACTCAGCAGATTTCTTTCAAGCTAACGTGACGAGACTTTCGCACAAGTTCTTCAATTTTTCTCTGACCCTACCTACAAGAAACTCAAAATGAAGTCCGATCTAACCTGTTAGTCCAATCCTATTTCCCCCCCCCCCCCCCCACGGATGTCGGAGCAGGAGATTCACGTCCCACTGCTGGTGGACGAGGGGAGTGAGCCGGGCGAAGAGAAAGCTGCGGGTCCAGGAAAGGAAGGGGTCCACCACAACAACAACCCTGTACTGTCTGCTGGAGGGGTGGCGGCATTATTTTCTGGGGGGGGGGGTTACAAGTCGGAGCTCCTGAGGATAGTCTTTGCAATGGTCGGCTCGAGGCGACCTCTATGGGGGGATTCAGCGGTCCGTTACGCTCAACTGCCCGAGTGAAAGTGCCCGGTTTCAGATGGCTCCTCCACTTCATTTTCTAGCCAAAAACGAATCCTAACCCATCTGAAAACCTTTACAGCATAGCCATTTCAATTGGAGAATAATTCATTAACAATGAACAATGAATAAAAGTCATTCATTCAGAAAACATAATTACACAAGTTTTGATTGGTGAAGTAGTGAAATCATTATTTTAATAAATCAGGAATTTATTCTATCCCGAAATTGTGGTATTTTTTATAAAAAATACTTTATACATATTCGCACGAAAGAAAGATAAACTCTTTGGCGTAAAGTCCTGCCAGAACAGGGAAGGTGCTTGGATTTGATGCCCCGCGTCTTCAATTTCAAAAGAAAATAGATCCATGCAGAGACAATCATCCTAATGAATACCATTTTCAGTTATTTCTTCATCTGATGATTCTAACTCTAAGTTTTCTATTTATATTCTATTATTTTGAACATAATCTAATAAAATCACTTTTTTTCCCCATTCAGTGAGTTAAGAAACGCATTTCCCCTGTCCCATCAAAAGCAGCGTCGATTTAAAAAAAAAAGCCATTTTTTTACCTTTATTGAAATAAAGTATGAGGGACTCATGGTAGAATTAGTCATAAGTCGAGCGATTTTTCTAAATTCGCAATGATGATAAGGGTTCCATTTTGTCAAAAGCTCCATTTTAGCCTCATTGCAACCATTCTGACAATATTTTCGCTAGCGAGAGAAATAACGCGGTAGCAGAACATATCAAGATAAGATTTATGTATTTTGGAAGAGAGATACCAATCAAGTGATTGGAGATAGAAGGAAAGATGTCGGTAGCAAAATCTCGGTTTATACCTCTAAAAATTGTCATATTTTTATGAAACAATTATTTACATGATTATAATTATTATAATTCTATTAATAGAATCTATAATTATATTTAAAAATTCGGCTTTTGAGAACAGATGACTCATCTGGGTTATGCTATTAGTAGTTTTTTCAGCATTTCTTTTTAAGTTGTAGGAAGAAGAAAGAATAATTTTTGTTGCTAGAGTTAAATTTGAGGAAAATTGAAGCAAATTTATTATCTAATTATATGGGATTACTGATTAATAAATCGTAAATTTTAATATTAAGAGAATATTGTGAATTATATTCCCTAGGAATAGTCGCCAAGAATCTTTTCTATTTTTATTCATGACATACCTTGCAAGAGCTTGAGTTCTTGAAAAACTTATTTTGCTTAAAATATTTAACAGCTTCGAGCCCGGCCCTCTTCGCACCAGAACATGATTCATCCCACCAAGGAAGTGAATAGCTTTAGAATAGACGTTTTGTTTCAGGAATAGTCGGTTTAGCTGAATATATAATTATTTTATTACAATGATCTACGATGTTACGTTCATCATGAATATTTATATTTATAGGCATTGAACCTGAGAGCGCGAGATCGAGAGAGGTATGATCATATCTATGCTTGTCATAACTACATATCTAGATCTATTTTGTAAGTTAAAGCTGGAGACAGAATAGATAAATCAAACTTGAGAATTTGTATAATCTGAGTGGATAGTAAGAGGGGACCTGTCACGATTTAGGAAGTTTATTATATTAAAAATATTTCATTGATCAATAAAAACTAATTAATAGTTTATTAATTAATNNNNATTTAATTCTAAAATAATTATTTCTTTTACTCCGCATGTGAGCTGTACCAAAGTTCATTACGTGAGTTGAAGTCACAACAGTTAGAGATTTATGTAACTACAAATAAAGATTTAATTTAGATAGAATGAGTAAAAGGAAGAAACTATCATTTTTAATTTTCTTCTATTTTTTTCTTTTTTTCTTATTTTTACAAACTTTTCTTTCCTTGAGCATACGCAGCACAAATTTCTATACCATGAATCATGAAGTATGTGAAGTATGATGATATTAGTTGAAGTTAAATTAATTTCAAATAGTGATTCGTCATGAGAATTAAATCAACATATATTTTATATTGATGACGGAGAGAGAGAGAGAGAGAGAGAGATTGAGAGAGAGAGAGAGAGAGAGAGAGAGAGAGAGAGAGAGAGAGAGAGAAAGAGAGAGTAGAGAGTTAGAGGGGATCCAAAATTAAAAATCTTAATATCTGGGTTATTGTTAACGTTAGGAAAAAATGTATTGAAAAAAATTTCGTTTTATAACGTATACATTCTGTAATATTAAAAAATATCCTCTATATTAAGCAAAACATGGTATTTAATTATATATTTCCATTGATGGATCGTATTCGGTGGTAAAGTAGGGATTTAGAAAGACCAAAATTTATAATCGTCATATTTTTTTATGTTAATCGCGTAACTGAAAACTTCGCGTTACATAATAATATAGTAGTCTAAAATGTAATTTCTTAACGCTCAAGTGCTATAACATTTACCTGATGGAAAATACTTGTTAGGAAAGAAATTTACTAATGGGGGTGAGTGGTTGGCCAATCTAAAGCAAAGTGGCTTCTTTTTAAAGTAAATCTTTAGAATGGCAAACCACTCACCTCGCTTAGTCACATTCGTAAGTATCTTCCTCAACACGTGTTTACGAAAATTACTAAAGTGTCGCAGTAATTCCCCCACTCCTTCTCAGCCAATTCAGACCCAGGTTTAGTGGACTTTACTTTTACCCTCATTTTCCTATAGGTATAATTCGTCATGTTGACTCTCATTTATTTAGAGAAATGCGCTTAGTTCACGCAGCTCCTAGGTGACAAAATGTGACTAAAAGTTCACTTCAAAACAGAATTAAATATGGCCAAGGAGAAGTTCATAAAACAACCTAATTAACAATGAACAACTCATTAGAAGGTCTTCAAATTACCATAAAATATCAAACAAACGTGGATTATATCAATTATAATTATAATATAGTTTTTAATAAAAGTGACATGTGAAATATGAGTATTTTTCAATTCTAAATAACATACTGAATTAAGTTTCTAATGAGAATGATGCAGGATTCTAAGATCTTGCAGCAGAGCTTATAAATAGCTGGGGAGAGTGCCTGGCCCCCGCAAGGACCATATAAGACAGCACTAAGATGTGTCGGATTAGGAACCTAATGCATTCATTGAAGAGAATTATCTCAAATGGCTGCCACGTGCCCAAGATGGTAAAGGAACAGGAAACCTTTGAAGAGTTGGGGGTTAAGGCGAGATGAGGTGTCTTACACAGGCCATATCCGAAAAGGTGCGATAGAATTGAAGAAGTTCCTCGCGCAGCCTTCATTAACTGAGAATCCCCCCAGGATTCATTAAGGCAAATATGAAAATGACGGATTTGATCTTATAAGCCAGAAAGTAATATAAGGAAGAGAATCTTCATACTTATATTCGTAAATATTCCCATTAAATAAGCAGTTTTCGTAAAAAAAACAAACAAAAAAAAAAAAAAACATATATATATATCCAATCGCCTTCCCCTTCCTTTGAGTCCTTCCCGCAACACCAGTCTCTCTTCACTCCTCACTGACGAAGGGCGAGTGATGCCCGAAAATTTTACTCCTGGTGATTTTGTCTTTTTGTGTGTGCACTTGTGTGTTTGTGTGTGCTTGCGCGCGCGCGCGCGCGTGTGTGTGTGTGTGTGTGTGTGTGTGTGTGTGTGTGTGTGTGTGTGTGTGTGTGTGTGTGTGTGTGTGTGTGTGTGTGTGTGTGTGTGTGTGTGTGTGTGTGTGTGTGTGTGTGTGTGTGTGTGTGTGTGTGTGTGTGTGTGTGTGTGTGTGTGTGTGTGTGTGTGTGTGTGTGTGTGTGTGTGTGTGTGTGTGTGTGTGTGTGTGTGTGTGTGTGTGTGTGTGTGTGTGTGTGTGTGTGTGTGTGTGTGTGTGTGTGTGTGTGTGTGTGTGTGTGTGTGTGTGTGTNTTTTTTTTTTTTTAGAAATGAATTTTCTGCATTTGAAATATTTTTACAAATGGAGAGTTCTCGACCTTTGGAGTCTGCACACTGATAGATATTGCAGTGCACACACAAAAAGACAAAATCATAAGGAGTAAAATTTTTGGGCATCAATCGCCCTTCGTCAGTGAGGAGTGAAGAGAGACAGTCGTAGCGGGAAGGACTCAAAGGAAGGGGAAGGCGATTGGGTTTTCCCTAATCCTCTTGTAGTTGGCAATTGATACCAAGTCTTAAAGTGGTTTTGTGAATGTGGATATAGGCGCACTCTCTCGTCTCCAGTTGCAAATCTAAAGCCGTGTCGGAAAGTTGTTCAATCACTTGAACTTGGAAAACGTCATTAAAACTCATTAAAGGACTCTGAGCATGCCTTGCTATGGGAAGAGGGAACCGTGGTTCTGAACAAGATGCTCTGTGAGAGCATCTAATTCTGATATTTAGGCGTAGTAAATTTTCCTACGTAAAAAGCAGGACAAAATTGCATTGACTACTATTATCTCTCTCTCTCTCTCTCTCTCTCTCTCTCTCTCTCTCTCTCTCTCTCTCTCCCTCTAGGATATTCTCTTTACCAGAGAAGACAGACTTAAGACAGTCAAGGGGGGGGGGGGGACCNTGAGGTCTGAGCATGCAGATTTTTTCTTTAAAAAAATATATACAGCCATATATATATATATATATTGGTATTAGAGACTAGAAATATATATATTAGAGACTAGAAATAAGTTATGTCAATATATAACAAATAATTTCATACATAATCTGAGATAAAATCAAACGACAGAGACTGATTTATAAAGTACGTATTCATATAATACACAGTTGCAAAATTATATATAATGTAATTATATGTTTTATCATTCTGGCAATAGACAAATACCATCTTTGTTCCCAATTTTGTTTCCAAAATAGGACTGCTGTTGTTTTAACACACACCTATAAGCTTAAAGTATGTTACGCACATACTGTTATAAAAACATTACATACTGTTTAAAAAAGAATAGTTAAAACGGGTTTGTTTTCTCACGCATTTATTAATTTATTTTATTATGCATAATAGATAATGTAATTTCAACTAAAATTTCATAAAAATAAAAATTTTATTTTAGTGATTTTGTGAAGAACTTATTTTTAAGTACAAATGATGAGGGTTTAAAAAAAAATTCCATTTGGAGGGCGCTGTTGGAAATGTCCTGTTTTGTTAGCCTGTACTCTCTACTCTAACGAAACTCGAGGTAACTTCCTCATTTACCCAGTACCTATACATGAGACCGTTCTTCATCACATGAGGACCTGACAACCCGGCATATTGGCTGGGAGGAGAATGATGCCCATCCCATCCATCTGAGCGAGAGTATGAGCTCCACGAATAAGCGCCTCTACTACTTGGCACGCCAGAAGAAGAAGGAAGGCAAGCTAAAATATGTGTGTTTCCCTGGTGGTCGGGTCAAACGTCGACAGGATGCCGGCCGTCCTGTGGTGGTTATCAACATTCCGGAAGACCTGGATATGTTCCGATGACCATGGGCTGACTAGCGACCTGAAGATATATGTGGCAGTGCACTCATGTCCGCATTGGGCGAATTTCCTATCTCTCTATAATTTTGTAATATTTTCTTTGTTTATTTTACTTAATCTTTCAATGAAGCTTTCTATTATTGTTTTGATTATTTTCCTTTTGTTTATTTTTAATTATTATTCTTATCGTGACAAATGGTTATTGTATTTGTTTCGAGTTTTATTTTATTGTTACTTCTTGCGTAACACTCATTTTCTTTTTGAACACTTATTTTGTATTACCCAAGTATATCTTTGTTTTTATTTTAAATACTTCTTTCTCCTATTTTATATGTTTTTAATATCATTATTTTCTTATTTGTTTGTTATTAGTTTGTAATTGTAATTTTATCTATTTATTTTTATTATTGTAATTAGGTCAGAATCAGCTATACTGTCAGCCGTGACCTCTTTGTTATTCAAGGGGACTTAAGTCCCAGAATCAGCTATACTGTACTGTCAGCCTATACTATCTTCAGGCGTAAGCTCTCGTTGTATTCCCAAGCCGGCCCATCAAGTCACTAAGCCATGAGTGTCAGACAAGCGCCGCTAACCGAAGTGAGGAAAGGTCAGTTGTCCACCTCCCGACACCTACCGCAGCTGCCATGGGGTATGGAGATCCTCGTGTAGCCCTCGTAAACCACCGGTGCTTGCCAAAGCAGCGAGGGGGACAGCAATCCCTCGCTGAAATGTCAGGGCTGCTGCAGGCATTGCACAATCAGGCGACACAAGTCCGGCCGTACGCCCACGACATCTATCCGTGGCCAGTAACGACACATTTCTCTCTCCCACTGCGGTGCTTACGTGCCACTTTTTCCAGCTCAAGGTGGGCACAGCATGAACACAAATCAAATAAATATGGCTTTCTTATAGCCAACCTCGGCCCTTCCTAAAGCTGCAGAGAAAAAATATACGAGTCACCGGATTCCTTTAGCCCTTAGGGGATCTTTCAAGATGAAGATAAAGAATAAATGCCTTCATGCAGACTTCTGTCTTGGATCAAAATTGTCGAAATAAAACATTTGATTTCTAAAATTAGTCAATGCAAATATTATAAACTAATAAACATGATACTTTATTTTGGAAATAGTTATCTAAGTCCTAAAGAGATAAATTTCTTCATAGCTTAATAGTTTTCTCTCTTATTTAGGATAAACATAAATACGTTATTGCAAGATTAAGACACCAATTTCTTATTAAAGGAGTTCTTAAAAGCAGTTTCCGCCTATCCCAAAACCGATAATAAGTCAATAATTTTAAAATATATTCATGTTAATATTTTTAAAAAATAGAACAAAATTTAATAATATAAAAAATTAAACCGAAGTTAATTTTTTTTCGTTTTGGCATTATATTATAAGAAGCTAACTCTCCGTTTGTAGAACATAATAATATGAAACAAGTAAACCTAACAGATAAAGAAGCCTAATGAATTTTTAAAATAAATTATAAAATGATAATTTATTTTAAAAGTAATAAATGATAATAGTAGCGTTAGGGTAGCTCAGGGGATCCGTTCGGGTCCCGCAACCCGGGTGTTGCGGGTTCAAATTCTGCTCAAGGCAGGCTTTTATCTATAAAAGATATATAGATATAATATAAGCTAATATAAGCTTGTCCTGAGCCATGAGTGTTAAGAATGGGGCGGCAATCTGTATATAGCCCCTCCCTATATGTGTTGAATAGTAGCCTAACACACACACACAACCATAAAAGAATATATACTGCCTATGTGCTGCTGGGAATACACAGGCTTCATCGGTATAACTTACAGATTGAATGACAAAACAATGTATCCTGACCACATACCTTTTCTATAGCTCTTATATGGCTAATAATCACCTCCGCGAAACGTGTTCCCTCCTTTTGACGGAGTAAGGATTTATTTTTCTAATTAACACAATAAAATTTGTGACACGAGCTTGCCATAAAGCTTTAATAGTAGCTAATTACTACGTAATATACGACAAACACTTCAATTAGTCTTGAAGAAAAATAAACCTATTTAAAAAAAAAAGAGTACAATATAAATACACATACTATTATAAAGATAAAAGGCAGTGACGTAGGAATTCGAAAAACTAAGAGATTCCTTAATACTTTTCAAATTTAAATACACACTGGTCCGATTTGGCATAATAACAAACTCAGTCTTTCTTTTAGTATTTAAATGGAACAATTAGTTTTATAATTATTTCCTAAACGCAATAGTTTAACTTGAAAATTGTAAATTCTGGTATCCTAAAGAATACCGATTCAAAGGCTTGAAAGAATAGCCTAAATGAGACTGAGAGGTTGAGTTTGTATTCCTTATTCCTTCTGCTAATATCGTTTGTGCGGGATCGCTACTAACTCCTCTGTTTACCAGTTTATCTGGTGGACATTATTATATAATAATTAATAACGAAGGGCATTCTAGCGAATAATCAAAATGATAAATTAACAATTCTTAATCTAGATCTCCATACGAAAGAATCAATGTAACAGATACGCAAACTTAATTTCATATAAGACATTATATTGAATCTTTATATCATACACATAAAATACTATATTTATGGACATACAATCAATAACACATATTTGTAAATATGTTATAACAGTTTCATTGTCAATGAAGCATTTTCTATGGTATACCTACCCAAGAAATTCACTGAAAAGGCGGATCATCGCAAAATGCATGACGTTTGGCGGGGAAGTGAGAAAATGGCCAAACTCTTTATGGTATAAAACAATAATTTAACGGCAACCGTACTAAATCTTAAGTGGCTAGGCATTTCAGATAATGGAGGAAAAATGAGTCTTATCAGAGCCAGAATGAGACCTCGAGAGACAAAAGCAGCACATTAGGGTTTCTAGAGAATATGAAAGGGATTCCCTGACAACACTTCGGTTGTAGAATATACGAAGAATATATGTTTGTTAGTTTCATAAACTAAGAAGGAAACCATTCAATACCAGTATATCGCTTTGCTAACTTTCATTTTGAAGATATTCTTTCACAGTAACCCATATAGATATTTCGTTCCAATTTTAGTATATGTACCGCCGAAGCGAGTACTTATATAGATATTAGAGAACATTATATAGAATTGGTAATTATAGCAATTATAGAGATAATGATGGATTTGATTGAAAAATATTAAGACAACCCAGGCATGAAAATACATAAAATTTTACATAATATAGCATAAATTAGCAAATTAGAACACTTAAAGCTTTCCAAATCTAACTCCATATTATGTAACACATTGTATCCATAAATATCTTTAATAGATAACTAAATTATAATATAGTACATACATGACTAATTATATTATTTAGAGTAAAATGAACATAAATATTTTAATAATTAAGAAATGTTTTCCATTGTAAATGTGTGTTTTAACACATCTTATGATGCTTTAGCTCTCCCCCCCCCCCTGCCACCATAATTTGCTGGAAGCAAAAGAAAACTGCTAACAAATAGTGTAGCACCTGGATCCAAGAATTTTGCTATTAATATGTTCATTACATGTAGAAAGTAATTAATAATAAAGTTTAAAAAAAAAAAATATGTTCAGTAGTATTTTAAAGCGGTTAACTTGCAATTGCCTGATTCACTTCTATAGGAATTATGCTGTCACATAAATAAAATATTTCTAAATTATTTTTTACGTATTTGAATATAGTTTCTTTTGAGGTAAAGACCGTCAAGACAATTTCAATATTCTCTTTGTTCAACTGTTTTGGAAAGTCAATAACAGCTCGCCAAGTGATTGGACAACTACAAAATAACTCATGGCGAGCTCGTCTCAGCCGCATATTTTAAAAATTAATGTTTTAAGATTAACAGCTGTATAACAATACAACTGTATTGATGTGAATTGCACTCACGGACAGAAAAAAATATTAAGTTCACTCAGAAGTTTTAGACTTCCCTGGGAAGTAGAATGCCCGGTAAATTTAACACATGTTCAAACGTTATCTTGTAATTGGATATTCACCTTAAGGCCCCACCTGGTCATCCATCTGACACTTAAACTCAAAGATGGTGAATTCATAGTTATGATGATATAATTATTTATAAAAATACCTTTGTATACAAATATATTATATATATATATATATATATATATATATATTTTTTTTTT
>KZ806998.1:577969-610211 GCA_000696205.2 Oncopeltus fasciatus
CATAAATTATATATATATATATGCTACTGCTCCCCAGCAAAAGACCCGGGTTCGAGTCCCGGGTGACGTATAAGGCAAATGTATAAGTGGAAGGAGGTGAGGTAGATATCTTTATATTCTAACACCCTTGCATTTCTTCTATAAAATTTAACGTGGGATTAAATACCACAACTAAAATCATTATTTAAAAAAAAAGAAATATGGGAAAAAGGAGAGTCTTACTAACAGCCGACAATGTTAGCTCCTTCGAGCAAAAGACGATATATTCGTCTTACATTGGGGTATAGACTCGGAGTAAAGTGCGGGGAGTGGAAGAGATTATCTAGCTAGCCTCGGTAGTGTAGTGGTCAGCATACTTTCCTGGAAAGCAGGTAACCCGGGTTTGAGTCCCGGTTGAGTTAGTAAGATTTTTTTATCCTAACTCCATTGCATTTCTTGTCTAAGAAATATTCAATGTGTATTGTCTGTAAGAGAGGATTCATCGTCCTAAGGCAATAAAGTATTTATCTATCTATCTCCCTTCCTCTCCCTACCACCATCTCTATCTATTTATCTCCCTCTCTCCACTCCCACTCTCTCTATCTCTCTATCTATCTATCTATCTATCTATCTATCTATCTATCTATCTATCTATCTATATATCTATCTATCTANAAATATTGAATTTTGTAATTGATCATATTTTTCGAGGATTGTTAGTCAGGGATTCGGTATTGGGAACTGAAGAATTATAACCTGACTAGTAACCAAAAGAGTTTTTATTTTCGCCAACGTTTCGACCTACATTTCAGGCCTTCATCAGGGCAAATAGGGTGTGGGGAGGGAAAGAGGCTCCTGCTCTACGGTAACTAAATCATGACTGATGATCATAAATCATCAGTCAAGGTCATATTTTTATTTTCTCTTAAGTATAATTGACGCATTTAATATTAAAAACCAGAAAGGACCAAATTTAATAGACTGAAAATAGAGTAATTCTTCTTATTTTATTTTAGATAAGATAGCTTATTAAAGTAAGGAGGTACTATATATTAATACACTCTTGAATTAAATAACTCCTGTTAGTGTCAAAATAATTTAGTCTGCCCATAATTTAAAGAATTAAATATGTAAATTTTTCCGTATCCAAAATATAAGAAAACAACTCAGATAATATGAGAGTATAATATAGATTCTTGCCCCTTAAAATTTAAAACATAAAATTTTGAGGGAGGAGATAATTGTAAAATAAAAAGTGAATTTAATCTTTCAGGTCAATTATAATGGCTTTCTTTAATAAAATAGGCTGTTATTTTAGAGGCGCTAATAAATTCACCCATGTAAAGATATATTGGTTTGAGTTTAATTATTTTAAGTAATTTACGCAAATAGACTGACAGTGAGAACTAATTAAAAAATATTATTGATGCGTAATTGGTGTTAAGATAATTTACGACTAGATAAAAATAATGTAGAAAATAATGAAAAAAATAACGGTCATAAAATTTACACATAACCAGTTGATTTACAAATTCACACCGCGATTGAATTAAAGTAAAACAAATAGCACAGTGAGTAATAATATAATAGAAGTTGAATACAGATAATTTTAAAAAAACGAGGTTCACTCAATCGAAGAATACTCTTAAAATAACAATTGAGATAAATAATAATTTTAAGGGCAGAACATATGACAAATTGCAGTTCATATTTCTAGAATTAAGGACATATTCAGGAAAATTAACAATAACAGAAAAAAAGTTCATTTGCATTTAAAGAAAAACCTCCGTAGAAAATAATTCTACAAGAACATATGTTAGGAATTCATTTAAGCCAGAAACAAACGCTGAAGACAAACTAGTTTGTACACATCTGAGAACATATTCAGAATCAGGAGACAAGTTAAATACTTTCAAAGGCAAAACACAAGCCAGGATATTAAAGTAGCTGATAGATTATGTCCTTATTCAACTTTAATGCATATAAAAATTAGAATAATACACATGAATTCGGTACAACAATTTTTTTTTGTTTTAAACAATAAGCAAGATTAAAAATAAAAAACAAGCTAAACTTCAGAATATATAATTTTTATTTAAGGTAATTTGACATTTCATTATCCAATTCAATTAAAAACTGCATAAGCAATATATGGAATTAAGAGCACTTCCTACTGAATTTACAAAAAACTGCTGAATGTAATCGCCTTCGGATAGGAGTATTCAATAGTTAAGTAATTTATTAAACAACTATATTTCCTCAAATAATGTAACAAATTTAAAATTCTTTAAATTTTCTTCAAACGATAAAAAAAACTAAAAAATAATAATTTTTAAACGAAAAAAAAAATCAAACATAGTTGAGAAAGTAATGTATTTATTCAGATAGGTAGATGAAGTAGATTTTAAAACAATAAAATGTAATACTAGAAAAAGTATTTATTTTCCTCTCTAAAAAAATAATAACAACCATATGATGAAAATTGAATTAAGTTAAATTAGAAATAGGACTAAATAAAATAATTACCACAAATCAGAACATAAGAGAAGAGAAGGTTTTCTTATCAGCCAACAAACAACACCAGTTCAAATAGCAAAGGAGATAAAATATTCCTTAAATAAAATGTACCAAAGACTGCTAATTTTACAATCAAATTGTTATTCGGATATTAATGTACTCACAAATATTGATTTGTGACTGTAATAAATGTATTACAGTTGATTATGGAATAAATTTGAAAAAAAAAAAAATAAGCAACATGAAACAAATCTAAAAATAGATTGCGATCAAGAACTCATGAAAAATATCTAGCTAATTATCGATGTCGCGTTAATTGTGTGTACGATTTTTGACAGATTAACAAATTTATACTTCACAAACGGATAAATAAATACAAATAACTGTAAAAAAAAACTGTAAAAAAAAAATTCGTACTTTTTTCTTATTATCTTTAGAATCCAGAAGATCCAACACAATTGACAAACTCCTCACTCCCCCCTCATAAATTAACAGCCACCTAAACCTCGCTATGTTCGAAAAGACACAAACAAAATACACAAAATTTTGTTCACTCGACGCAAGCACTACTCGAAAAAAACTAAACCCCAATTCTAGCAAGTTAGCAGAAAATTACATTTTAAAGCATGGGGTAAACATATTGACCCTTTTAAGGAAGGTAATTGGAATATATAAAATTATCAAACTCCATAAAAATATTTTTGTTCTTCATAGTGCTTTGGTTATACTGATTTTTGCCAAATCTTCAATCATGTAATATTATAACAGATATCTATTACTCGGATGGAAGATAATGTCGATAAGTGTGTAAAACGGAGGGTTCGCGAAAGAAGCTATTTGAGCTCACGACTAAGCACTAAGCTAACCACTCCCACCGGAGCAGCATGAACTAAGCACAACTGACAAACCTCATGTTTTCATCAAAATTTTTACGGAAAAAGAACAATTTACTGCTTTAAACTCACTCAGATTTCCATACTTGGAAAAAGTAAAGGACGAAGAAGAGTAAATATGGTTATCTCTCTAAGCTTGGCTCTAGAAAACAGGATATGAATAAAGGAAACCCACTCCAACTTAATTTTTTGTATTTTAGGATATTTGTAATATCCTATTGTGGGAAGGATATCCTACCGTGGCTTCACACACGAAGCCACATTAGAAACCCACCAAATTTAGAAATTTCCACCTAGAAAAAACTGTACAATATACTAGGGATAATATATTATATATTTCTTCACGCTAATTATATATAATTTATTAAACAAAAATGTACTGGTGGCTGGAATAAAAATAAAATGGAATAAAATCGTTGCTCAGTCGGTACCACACATAAGAATAATAATAATAATAATAATACNAAAATGATAATTATTAAGAAACACTGAATAAACTGTCAAACTTCAAAACATAAAAACACAAATTTAAAATTAAAATATTTTTACATTTTCGACAATGAATAAATTTTAAAAACATTATTCCACATTAGTTTCTTTTTATTCCTAATAAATAATATAATTTAATACAATAATAGTAAATGAAACCTGGAAAAATGGCAAGGTGAGGAAGACATTTTCGGGAAAGAGTACAGGATGGACAGGGAACAATCAACAACTTAGCAGTGGTGTTCCGAATCCCCTTCTCTCGTGTGAATGCGAGAGCCGATAAGAACTTAGAACCAAGAATGGTGTCGACTAGTTCTTTAGAACTGAAGACCGGTGTGAACCTAGGTCTGAGAGTGATAAGCCACAAGTGCTTTCCTGATAAGGGCTTCACGTTATTAAGACATTCTTGTTTATTATTTCGGAGGTGATTGTTTATTCTAAGAGCGCAGTTTACTTATACATGCATTGTTTTCAAAAATTATTTAGATTAGTTTTACTTCAAGTGAGTGATAATAAATAAACTCTTAGTTGTTATTAATGTCAGAAGTGGGATGAGCCATCCTTATTGTGACTTTAAAAACAATTTTTTTTTTTTATAACGTTCGTTTTGTAAATATAAAAAATATTCACCGAGAATTCAACTTAAATTTTAAACCATTTTCAGGGATATAATTAGAGCAAGAGGAGAGTTTTAAAAATTTAAAAAAAAATGTATTTATCCCCTTTCGCCCTAAGTCAGGTTACATTTTATGAACATGCTTCGAAAACTCTTACTTTGATATTCACCTTCATGGATAGTTCTGTTAAATACTTAGTTCGAATTACAAAAACATTTCTATATGTAAAAGAAACATTAATAAACTGTCAACATTTTTAAGAGAATTTTAATTAGCGAAAATTAAAAAAAAAAAGACAAATGATTAATTGTTAATTCAAATAATTGACATTAAATTCATCTACGTAACTTGCTTAGCAATAAACTATAAACCAAAACATGATAATAATTGTAAGAGCCTATTCACAATATAAGAAGTTTCAGATAAGAAGATAAACACCCAGTCAATATATCAGCCTCTTTCGAAACAAAGATAAAACGACAGACAAGACATATATTTCCAAAATTCGAAACAAGAGCATAATTACTTGTACTCTATGAAAGAGTAAGTATTTAATGGATAAATAAGTTCAAAATGTATACATAATAATGATTGAAAGTTATCGATTCCATAAATTAATTTAAGAATTAGGGACAAAACTGTTATAATGACTGAACGATGGGGATTACCAAGAAAATTTGATAAAATTAAAAAATTTTTGTTAATAAAAGTTTAGTAGGAATCATTGACTAAATCCGCAATAACTTTAAGAACACCGTTCAAAACTTTGAAAACAATACAGTACGATAAAAAATAGCCATTCAGTTAATTTTTCAAAAACTAAAGATAATAATTTAAATAAACCTTTTTCGATATTATATTTATGTATATTGACTTCGATATTATATTAAGTATATCGACTTTCACATATTAATGCGCCTTACTTACTTCAATTTTTGCAATACTGTAAGTTTTTTTTTCGGCTCTTATTCATTTATTACATTCTGTTAACAAGAAAACATTTTGTAATTTAATTTAAATGAACTAGAAAAAAAAATGACAAAATTACAATGGCAAAATGGCAAGAGAAAAAAAGGTGACCAATGGCACCAGAGAGGTGTTTAAAGACAGTCAAAACTGTAGAATTAAGATGTAAAACTACAAAACACACCTATACAAATGTGAAATAATTTTTTTTTAAAGAATAATTAATTTATTAAGTAATACTTATAATACTAGCCACTACTTAAATGATAATCTATACAATTGTCAATTCTTGCACTAATTGATCTATATTAACTTTTAAAATACGTTAAAATTTTTTTTTGAAGTTTGACAGTTTAATGGTGAAATTTATTATTAAAATATAAAATTAATGTATATAAGTTAGATATTTGAAGTCAAACGATATCTCTTAAAAAAATATAATAATAAAATAAACTAAAGCACATGAACAAATGTACATATATATTTATGTGTGTGTGTGTGTGTGTGTGTGTGTTGGACTTACAATGAACTAACTATTAGTACATTTCTGGTAGTTTTCATATTTCTAACCAGTTTTAAATAATTTTTATACAAGTCGAACGGGTAATTAAATGTATATTGGAATAAACTTTGAATAAAAAGCAAAATAAAAATTTTAATTCAATTTGATGGAATATTAATATTTTAATTTAAGTTGATATTCACATATTTCATATCAAATTAATTCATATAATAAATTCAATATTTTATCACACTAAAACACAACAAAATAAAATNAAACTAAGATAAGATTTATTTAAAGAGAGGCATAAATTCATTATATAAATGAAAACTTAAGTTTATAATAAAATAATTTAATGAAACCTTAACACTTTGGAAAAATAACACATTAATAATAATAATGTCAATCCGTCTTTATAAACCGTAAAAATAATTAAATAATTAAAGGAGATGAAAATCAGTAAGAAATATACTCCTGTACCGAATGATGATAGTCCGTCACGCGGGAGCTGTGTTACAAGCAGATTTCTAATATTTCATTGCTTGAGGAAATTTATTTCAAAAGTTGTGTTTACTAAAGCTTGCACGAAACTGTACGTGGGGGAGGGGATGCGCTCACCCATCGTAGTTACATTCGTAAATCTTTCCTTGATAAGAGCCTCTCGTAAAAATGTTATTGAACATAAATGTTAGAAAATTACATTATCACCTCCCATGTCTTATAACTTTTACTCAACTCATGTAACAAAGAAGTTAAATAAATTTGTTGTCTCTCTAACTCCCCTTTATTATTTTAAAAATTGTGAATGCTAGAGTGCTCACAAAATATGTATATAGATTCTCCAATGAAGAATCCGCTGGATTTTCAAAAAGTCGCGTCACGCTTAAGACGTGAATAGCTCATTCCCCCAATGCAGGAAATTTTCCAAAACCAAGATGCAAAGGTCTCTCTTTATAATGTATCACAATACAAGGAACCGGAAAAAAAGAAAGAAAAAAAAAGTGTAATTTTAATTGAGCATAATCAGAAGATTACATGTAACTACAGGTTGATGAAAATGCCGATTTGTAAGATATCTAGTGGCATCACATACGAGGGGAATTTCCAGTACGTAGGCCAGAAATAATCATTGATGGAGGATAAGGAGAGTATGTTCCACAAAATTGAGAACAATGAAACAAAATGGAGCAAATGATAACCGACTTAATTTGATCTACAATTAATGCTACAAAGTTAATTTAATCGCAAGTATCTAATTCAGACATTAAGACTTCCTATTGTTATTTTTTTGCCCGCGTGTAATATTGTAAGGAATAGTATTTTGTGAATACATGAAGTAAGACATTAAGCAATTTGTATTATATTTTTTTGGAGATTATCGTTGTAAGTGACTTGATCGACTCCATATGTGTGACCATTTACCTGAGTGGCTTGGGGTTGGGAAAGAGTGTTGGAGGAGACGCTACAATACCACTGGGAACACAGAGAAGCACACGGATATCACAACACTGATAAGAACTCGCGGAGATAACGAGGACGGCCGGCGAAGAGAAAGGGGGACCTCGCACGCTGGTGGTCAGAGGCAGACTGAATTGTGGAAGGGGCAGGCCGCGTCTGAAGGCCTTCGGACAACTCCGCACCGCTGTCTTCTCACACAGCTGCGCTAGCGATGGAACTGCGTCGGCCGATTCGTCTTCCCGTGAACATACACTATCAGAGTAAATCGCTTATGCCAAAATAAACAGGTATACTAAGGCTCTTGCTTTCATTCCAACAAAAAATAAGTAAAACAGTAAGTGACTAATTGGATCCCACAGTCACTTACAGTCTTGGGGCGCCAAGGGTAGGAGCTTGAGCGAATTGAAATTCCGCTCTGGGCAAGCTTTTAACGATAAATAAAAGCTTCACCTGTTTAGAATAGGATGGCAACCTGTGGATAGCCCCTCTCTCCAGGGGTAAGCCTCCAACTTGAGTGGTTCAAAGGGAGGCTAACATTTGAAGGAAAACACATGTCAAGCATACGCCCACACATACATACCCAGAAAATCGGTCCGGAACACATTCTTGGCATTTCATACACTGAGCAAAAAGCATTACGTTGAAGAAATCTGAATTCAATCAAAGAATTATTCATAAATGCAAATAACACACTTACACACTCACTCATACGCTTACATTAATTGAATATTACTGTTTAGCTACAGAGAAAAATATTGCAATTTAATTTTTATTATTTTACACGGAGTATATTATAATTTTTGTCTTAAGAATATTTAACAGAAATATATAAAAATTTAAATTGGGTATCGAAACATGAACTTTCCAAATTTCCTTCTATTTTACTTCGATAGCACATAACGAAGCCCAAATATGACCTTTAAAAAATGTTACACGTGGTCGCGCATGTGTGTGTGAGTGTATTCGTATAATATTAAAGCACACACATGACATAAGCTGCAAACTTTAAATTATGCACTCCTATGTCTGTTTGAGTGTGATTTTTGACCGGAACGCATTATTTAAGGAGAATTGATAAAATTTTTCTTAATCCATGAAAACTTACCTAAGGTTAATTGAATATATATACATACAATTAATACATATTATTTATATTTTCCAACGTGTCTTTAAATACACTAAGGATCTATTTACCGTTTCTTCTTCCGGGTTGGACCGTTTATGTTTATTGGGGGATTTATGGCGCTCAACTGCAGAGGTCATCAGCGCCCTCCATATTTTATTTTATTTTTATTCTTTTTTTTTTTTTTTTTTTTAAAACAACCCTTAAGTTGATCTTGTCACAGGCCCCATCCCGACGGACAGAGACAGACAGAGCCCACCCCGCGGCGCCTCGCGGCCCATCATTTTAATAGAATATAAGGTCCATCATTGCTTTAGGCGACAGCCCTGTGAAAGAGGATGTGCTCGGTTGGACCAAGCCGACCACATCCCCCAGGGCGCCTCATGAGCGCCAGCAAGACGCCGCGGAGAAAGCCCAGCCCACCCCCGCCCACGCCACGACGGGCCTGCATCCTATTGTTTCGCTAAAAGGAAGTCCTTTATAAAAATTGAGTATGATTATTTGCGTTTAATAATCTATTCGTTTGGTTTATGTGGTTTTTGAAAAGTTATTGAACATTACTATTTGTGTATTAGTTTCAGCAAATATATTCATGACTAGAGAATCAAGAGGCCCCACGGACACAGCAACCCCCAACGGCCCGCACCCGCGGAGCCGGGCCGCTCCCCCAACCATTTCAGGCCCATTATGTGGGATTTATTTAACAGCCTGGGACGAGGATGTGCTCGGTGTGCCAATCCGACCACACCCTCCAGGCAGCTTTTGAGAAGGAGCGAGCACGGCTCCGCCAGACGTGCCAAGGGGGCCCCACACCAGAATGGACCCCTTGAATCATGTCATTAGTTGATTTTGCATTCTAAATTTAAGCTAGTGGTTCACAGTTAAAGGTGATCATATAGGGATGTGTATCTCAAGAATTTGATTACGTTGTTTATGTTTTCTTCGTTATTACCGAGTGTTGTGGATATAGTGTTTGTGAGATTGAATCTATTAAGAAGATCAGTGTAATAGTGACATTCGGAAAATATATGTTGAATTGAAAGTTGCATTTGACACTTAGTGCATGTTGGTGGTTCATCTCTACTAATTAGAAAACCGTGAGTAAGTCTGCTATGGCCTATTCGTAGACGCATGATGGCTACCTCTTCTTTTCGATTTTCACGTTCAGACGTCTTCCATGGTTTGACTGTTTTCTTTAGTAGTTTGAGTTTACTTTGTGGGGATTCATCCCACAGTGACTGCCAGGCCTTTGATATTTTTTCCAATAGTGGAATAGCGATATCTCTGGGGGTGACGAAAATTCTTTCTGGTATTTGTAAACTCAGGGCACTCTTTGCGGCTTGATCAGCCAGTTCATTTCCTTTTATACCGCTATGTCCTGGTATCCAAATTAGGTGCACAAATTTTCCAATAGCATTCAACATAGCAATATATTCCTGGATGCGTATGACACTGGGGTGAGTTGAGTAAATATCTTCCAGTCCTTGTATTGCACTAAGTGAGTCGGTGGCAATAACGATATGGTTTTTATTTGTAGACATACAATTGTACAGACCCGCGGCAATAGCACATAACTCTGCAGTGTATATACTACATAGTTGGTGAAGCCTATATTTGTACGTTGTGTTAGCAGAGACAACAGAGTAACCGGTTGAGAATTCATTTTTGGATCCATCAGTATAAATTAGCGTGTGGTCTGGAAGGGTTTTGACTATGTTTTCGAATTCTGTCTGATAATGTTTGAATTCGGAAGGGTTTTTCTTAAAATTCAACAAAGTTGTTATAATCTGGGGTTTAATCTTTTTCCAGGGTGGTACTTGTGTTTCTACAGTTTCTGGTTTCATTCTTTTCAGTGTTTCGGTAGCTTCATGATATCGGAGAGATAGAGGTAACGTGGCTGATCTTTTCTCAAGAAATTCGTTTCTATATTTAGGTTTGAAAATATAGTTGAAGGCAGGATTATTGGGATTCATAAATATTCTCGAGATGTAATTTACTGCAAGCATATGGCGTCTGAATAGTAGAGGAGGGATACCTGTTTCGGCACACAAACTCAGTACAGGGCTTGTACGAAATGCACCTGTAGAAATTCTAATGCCTGTATGGTGTACTGTGTCTAGACTGCATAGAGTTGTAGTTCTTGCTGATCCATAGATAAATGCTCCATAATCCAACTTAGAGCAGATCATCGCTTTGTAAACTTGAAGCATTGTACGGCGGTCTGCTCCCCACCTTGTTCCACTCAGTACTTTAAGTAAATTTATTTTATGCAAGCACCTTTCCTTCAGTTCTTTAATGTGTGGGGTCCAAGTTAAACGTTTATCGAGAATTAATCCGAGAAATCTACATGTTTGAACATAAGGGAGTAGTCTATCGTTGAGTTGTAGGTTGGGTAATTCAGTTGGATTTGTTTTACGTGAAAAATGGAGACATTTTGTTTTCTGTGTTGAGAATTTCATACCTATTAGATTTGCAGTATGTGAGATTTTGTTTATGGCTTCTTGTAATTTTCTTATTATGGTTTGTAAATCATGACCACGACAAAATATTGCTAGGTCATCCACGAATTGGAAAATTGTAACTCCCCGCGGTAAACTTATGTTGAAACATGACACAGCCACTAGGAAAAGAGTGGTGCTGAGAATGCACCCTTGTGGCACCCCATTTTGCTGTTCATACCTTTTTGAGGTGTGGTTCCCAATTCGGACTCTGAATTTCCGATCAAGTAGGAATTGCTTCACGAAAATTGGAAGGGATCCTCTAAACCCTAATTCATATAATTTAAGGAGTATTCCATGTCTCCAAATGCGATCATATGCTGATTCGGCATCAAAGAATACCCCTACTGCATGTTGCTTTTTTAAAAATGTATATTGAAGCTCTCCTTCTATTTGCACTAACTGATCCATAGTTGATCTTCCCTTTCTGAAGCCACTTTGAATGTTGGGTATTGCTTGATTTTTTTCCAATATCCATACTAATCGTTTGTTGACCATTCGTTCAAAGACTTTACAAATGCAACTAGTTAGTGATATCGGTCGGTAGCTGCTTGCTTGCCGTTTGTCCTTTCCTTGTTTGTGGATGGGTATTAGTTCAGCAAGTCTCCATTCATTTGGGAATTGGCCAGTTTTCCAAATATGATTGTAAAACCGTAGAAGCCAATTTTTAGCTTCAGGGGGCAAGTTCTGAATCATTTTATAGTGTATTTTGTCTGGGCCGGGTGAGGAGCCTTTTAGGCTTTTTAGAACTATTGTCATTTCTTCATTCGTGAATGGAGTATTATAGTCTTCTTCATTATTACTGTTAAAGTTAATTTGATTATTTTCGTGTGTCAGTTTGTATTGTTGGAATTCATCGTCGTAATTCGCATTGAAAATGTTTCTGTAGTGTCTAGCAAATTCTTCCGTTATTTTTGTCTCGTCGTCCGTAAGTGTTCCGTTACAGTTTAGTGTGTATCCATAATTGTTAGATTTTCCTTCAATTTTTTTAATAGCGTTCCAGACAATTTTGGTCGGTGTATTTTTATTTAATGATTCTAAAAACTGATGCCAAGAAATTTTTTTATTTTCATTAATGATTCTACGGCATTTGGCCCGTTGTCTTTTATATTCTATTAGGTTTTCGGTTGTCATGTTATTTTGGAATTTTCTAAGTGCTCTTCTTCTGTTTTTAATTGCTTGTTTGCATTCATCGTTAAACCAGGGGACTCTTGGTCGTTTGGGTTTTTCTGAGGATTGAGGGATTGTTAAAGTGGCTGCTTCGATTATTGCCTTGGAGATTTGTGTGTTTCCAATGTCAGCGTCAAGTGTCTCTGGGTTTACTGTTGGTGTAAGTAATGTATTTGTGTATGTAGACCAATCAGCTTTATTAATTAGCCATGTTTTGTTTCTTGTTGTCTGCTTATGATTTTTGTCAATTGTGATTTTGATAGGGAAGTGGTCACTCCCATGAAGGTCTTCAAGAGGGACCCAAGATATTTTAGTGTAGAGTGAGGTAGAGGAGGCGGCAATGTCTATGGCTGAGTAAGTCCCGTAACTAGAACTCAAGAAAGTTGGTTCAGCTGTATTGAGCAGCAAGAGATTACAGCTGTCAAGAAATTCTTTTATTAATTTTCCTTTTGTATTGGTCGAGGTTGACCCCCAAATTGTGTTATGAGCATTAGCATCGGATACAAAAAGTAGTGGAGTTGGTATTTGTGCTATTAAGTTTTGTAGGTCTGTTAAATTTATCTGTAAGTCAGGTGGGAGGTAGATATTGCAAATAGAGAAGCTGATTGAAGTGTGTATTTTAGTGACAACTACCTGAAGATTACTTTGGACAGGGATTATCTCGGAGTGAACGGATTTAGATATGGCTGTAAGTACTCCACCGCTCGCTCGTTCTCTTATGGGTCCGTCTGTCCTATAAATATCATAGTCTTTAAGTGTAAATGTGTCGTTAGGTCGTAAGTGAGTCTCTTGTAAAATAATGGTAGAGGGATTATATTCATTAATAATTAATTTAAGGTCGTTAAAATGAGATCTAATACCATTACAATTCCACTGAATATTTAACATGTGACAAACTGGGGTATATTCGGAAGGAAGAAATATGGTGAAATCTCATACCCGAAAAATTGTCTTTAATTATATGGAAACATATGGACAGACAAAAATTTATTCCTGTAAAAGGATGTGTATAGATATTTATGAGTATAAGTGTACTCATAAAAGTGTATTTTGCAGTATACTCGTCATACATAAATACAAACGGATATATGAACAGTGAAAAGTAGTGGGAAAGTAAACTTATTTTTCTCTGCCTTATTTCAGTCGTTATTTTTTTATTTATTATTATTTTCTTTTTGTAAAATATAGGATAAATAGAGAGTAGAATAAATAAATAAATAGAGAAAGTAGAATAAATAAATTTAGATATTTGTTGGAAGAGAATGACTATATTACATGAGGTATTACATTTATAATTGTAAATTAAATTTGTCATTCTTCTGTCGGTTTTGTTGGAGAACGACTTCTCTGTTTACGGAGAGATTTTCTTCCTCTTTTTCCTTTAGATTCTGTCCAGCCGTCTAAAGAGATCGTACTGGACGAGTCTTGGGGTGGGGGAGGGTTCTCGTGTCTCCCTCGGCTTGCCGAACGAGAACGAGAAGTGAGAGGGGTGGAAGGGGAGGGTGGTAGTGGGGTAGAGGAGGGGGTCGTGGGCCTTGATATGCTCACGGGTGGGGAGGGTCGAGGGAGGGGAGATGAGGTTCTAGGAACCTCGGTAGGTGGGAGGGGGGATTTGGCTGTAGTAGCCAAGGTGGGGGGAAGTTTATCAGTTATCGAAACTGATAAAGGTAAAATGGTCTTAAAGACCGGGGGATTAGTTTTATGTTCAAAATGATGGTTATCAGTTTGTATAGACACTGATTTCGATAAAATGCCGCTTTTGCGGCTCTCAGAAGACATTATATTATAAATATTATTTTTCTCTGCTATTTTGGCAAACGATTCAGAGAAGCAGGGGGCTGCTCTGTTCTTAAAAATTTTTCTTGCTTCTGCAGGGCTTTTATTTTCCTTAATTTGTATAGCTTTAATCTCCCTTTCTGCTATCCAAGTTGGGCAGGTTCGAGATAAGGGATGGTGAGGAGCTTTACAGTTAGCGCAAAATTCGCTATTAACGCAAATAGACTCTTCGTGATCAGGGGAACAACATTTTTTACACACTTTTTTATTGCATGTATTAGATGAGTGGCCAAATCGCAAACAAGAAAAACATCTAAGAGGGGAGGGGATAAACTTTCTTACAGGTAAATTTAAATAACCTGCTTTTATTTCAGTCGGCGTAGTAGGAGTGGAAAATGTGATTATATATGTGGGAGTTGGCTGGTTATCATTTCTTCTCGTTACTTGTTTTACGTCAATTACATTTTGAGATTTTAAATTTTCTAGAATTTCGACCGGCGTACTGCACATTAGGTCGTAATGTCGAATTACCCCCTTACTATTATTTAACTTTTCGTGAGGTACAGCGATTACTGATACTTGGTCAAAAAGGCTTTTTATTTTCAAGAGTTTTTGTGCCTGCCCATCATTGTATACCTGTACTAAAAGGGTGCCATCTCTTAATTTTTTAATTGTTTCAACATTACCTGCTATTCCCACTATAGCTTTTTCAATTAAAAAGGGGGAGACATTAGACAAATTACCTTCCCCTTCTTTTCGAATTGAAACATACTTTATTGTTTGCTTTGGGTGATTAAAACGCGATTCTTCATGTAGAAAAATCGGTTTTAATTTTTTTCGTCGCTTCGGACTCGGGGAGCTTTCCATCGCTCCCCGTGTTTTAAAACGTAGACTTTAAAAAAAGAAAAAATTAAAACAAAATAAAATATTATAACCAAAAAAAAAAAGAGTTAAAAATAAAGTTTTATATCTAGTAAATGAACTACAACAAGGTCTCTTATCTGTACTAATCCGGCAGAGCTCACAGTAGATCCTCTCTCGAAGGCGTACAATACAAGACTGGGGGTTGGACCGTGTCAAATTGTTGTTATTTGCCGAGCTTTCGCACATCATGTGATGGCTTCTATGATTTAGCTCGAACTACAAGCAATGATTGATGATACGTATATAAAATACACATGAAAAGTATACTTTAAAATACGCTATACTACAATCCGAAATCTTCCAGAAGTTGGATGACACGTCTCCATTTGAAACACGTCTGGCATTTGAGTTTCTCATTTGAGGAACTCTACTCCTTTAGACGCGACTGCCTCGGACAGATCTCAGTCGCCTCTGACACCATCGCCAAATGAACGACACCCAACCCCTAGGAGATAGAAAAAGATTCGGCTCTTAGATATATGCACTCGCAAACAGCGCAGGAGAACCCTACGAAGCGTTTGTTACCAGCTAAGCCACCAGTCTACTCTAGGTCTACTGTACTCCCCACCGATGACATTGTTCAATGTCAATGTTTAATGGTACTCTCTTGTGGAGCATGATTTCAAAATGGTAATTCAAGAGCCCTAGGGGTAGATTTTGGTACGACCACACTCAGAAAATTTCAGATATCATGGTGATGCTTGAAGATCCAGAAAACAGATTGACTTTGGTAAAAAGTGAGTAGATTCAGATCAAATAAATAAAAATTTATTTGATATACTTTATATTGATAAATTAATAAAATTTATACTTGATATACTTTGATATACTGTGAATCCATCAAATAAATATTTACTTTATTACGAGGGTAAGAAAATATTATAATCTAATATTCTAAAGTCTACCTTCACAGGTGGCTTAATACTTTAACGCCAACGATTCACGTACTAGTGTATTATTAGAAAATTGTAACTTATATGTATTAAAAAAAGCTTAAAATCAGCCACGAATCAAGTTCAAGAAGAAAATACTTTTTACTAATATCTCACTGCAGTAAGTTTCTTATTTTTCCAAACGAAATGGAATTAACAAGAAATCTTAGTGAGACATATATTTGTGTAAATTTAATATAATTTTGTGAGAAAGATAACTTGACCTTTATATTTAATGCTAAGTTATCAGCCCAAAAATCAGCTAATATAAGAATAATCAAATCAGATATATCAATAATAATAGCTTACTGTGATTCCAAACATAAGAAAATAGCTTAACTACTTTTATAGCGTAATGATAATAGTTATACATATTATTTATTATTATTAGTTTCATGTTTTATCCAGAAAAATATATTTAAGAGAACTTATTATTCATACAATAATCATACATTTCAAATGTGAATTTAAATTTAAAAAAAAATACATATTCATAAATAATGAACAATAATATAAACCCACAAACAATACTTTCACAAAAGATATTTTAATAATTATATGGTTAGTGAGTTAGTTGGCCGTCGATTATTACGGATGAGAAAAATGCTCCAAAATTATTGGATAATTATTTAATTTTATTTTCGTCAACGTTTCGACTTTACGTGTAGATCATCATCAGGGTGATAAAGATGTATAGAGAGATCCCCGAGGGAGGTTTCTCAACACAACATAATCACCCTAATGATGACATTCAGGTTAAGTCAAAACGTTGGCAAAAATAAAATAAAATAATTACCCAACAAGTTAGGAGTATTTTATTTTTCTCATCCTGGGCGAAGCCCATATTAATTTTTCACGTTTAAAATTTACAGTCATTACTTTTTTATAACTCGGAAATTTATAAGATTTCCACAAAATTAGAACTGGAGTGGCAGGCATCTAAAGGATCTCAAGGTGACATTATTTTACAGGATGTATTAATAGAGTTTCTGTAAAGAGGTTATCACAGATTATTTTATGTTTTAAAATTTATTAGTTCATGGAATAAAAATTATTAGTTCATGGAAAAATAAATAAATAAAAACACCATGAAAATAATTCTATGCAATCAATAATTCTCTGTTTATATATTGGTTTAATTTAAAAACTTTTATAAAACACATGACTAACGGAAAATAAGAAGTCGGGAATTGCCACATATTTACGGCTACCAAAAGGCCAGAAAAAATTAGGATAGGCTCAGGCAGGTTAGAAAGAATTCTTGAAAATTATAAAAAATGAAACGCGCCATGACTCCATGATTATCCATATATAAGAGTCTGCTTGAAATTAAAGTTATTCAAAATCTATAAAAAATATATATAATGGAAAGTCTGTCAAGTCAACAAACCAGACAAAGTCAACGAGGGAAAAGGCACAAGAAACTTCCATTCCCGTAAAAAGTTCACACTTCATATACTACCACCATTACCATACTTCAATGCCTATGTAATAGGAATATTAATGAATCCTTTATTTTATTTACTAAATAATGTTTATAACATTATTAAAAATAATAAGAAAGTAAAAAAAAAAAAAGCTTTTAAGACTGTAAAAATACAGAAGAAATTGGCTAGTTAAAATTGAGTGACACTATCACAGTTCAAGTGTGAATAACATTGCACCATAAAGAATATTTATGACTTATTTGGATACAGATATGAAAAGCCCAAACAAAAGCATCGTTTCAACAGAGAGTTTCGCAAGATTTCATTAATTAAAATGTAAAAAGTTCAATTTTGAGTATCTAGATCGCGATGTACACTAGAGAAAAAGGAGCAAAAAACCATAAGATACTTGAAATGACTTAAATTTACCTAGAAAAATCAGCCTTTCATTTGACATTTAAAAGTCATATGCCAAATTACATAAGGAACAACAACTAATTGCAGCTTTTAAGTCATAAAATTAATGTAAAATATAAATAATACTAAAAAATATATATGACTTCTAGAAAATTGTTTAACTCGTCAAATAGTTCCTATATCAAGTAACAAATTTGTGTGGGGTATCATTTCTCCAAACTAAAAAAAAAAAAAAAAAGCTGGATAGTTGCACTTGAAATTTCATGAAATTTTCATTCCTATTTCCTCGATTCCGCTCTGCATCAAAGTCACTGGCTGTCACTAATTCTTTACATTAAATGCTATAGTGGAACTTCGAAAGGAAAAACTGTCCTGCATTAAGTTGACACTCACATAAATAAATTTAAGTGGCTATCATTTTTGGAGTCTAGCATGTCGGAGCAGATTAAACATCGATGATTTTTAAGGATATCCTTAATGAGAACAAACTTAATGGGTTCCGAATCTTCAAAATTCGCTAAAAGCGACTGAAATGAGACCCAACAGAGAGATTGAGAGTGACCCAGGGCAAAACACCACAACAAAAGCCTCTTTGTTGAGCCAGCTAAGAATGTAAGGGGAGGGTCAGGAGGAGAGAACCGATTGATGTGGCTTGGAAACCTCTTGAGAGTGGAATTGGTTGTGGAGAGGACAGAGGAGCCCGAGTGAAAGGGAAGAGAGGAATAGGCCGACTAAGAACTAAGTAGGAGTAAAGAGAGATTTACAGAAGACGAATGTTGATTGGATTGGAAGAAGGGAGCAAGTGGGAAGACCAAGAGAGGACCGAGAGATTACCTACCCTGTGCTCCATACATACTCTACATAAGTACTCCATGGCTTCAGCAAGAATCAAATACGTAGTCGAAGAAATTCTGTATAATTGCCTATATCCGCATTGTTTCCCATACAAAACGGGCATTACAGATGCCTCACTTTCAAAATACCTGGGCAAAACACCAACAATTATACTACGAACGAAGTATAAAACACTATTAACAAAAAAATTATAATCATGTCTCAAGTGAAAGTTTATAAAAAAAAAAGAAAAAAAAATTCTATGTTAGAAATTTAAAGCACAAATATGGAATTTTAAGTTCTATTGAATCAATTAAAAAAATAAAAACGGTCAATTTAAAAAAATAAAAATGGTGCTAATGGAAAATTTTTAAAGCCAAGGTCATAATGGGTAGATATGGAAGCGCGAGAGCAAGGTTGTAGATCTTCGAAAACTAAGTTAGTCGAAACTACGTAAATAGTAGCGGTGTGCGTTTCTCGGTGGTACCACCATAGGTGTCTCCAAAAGACCACAATTCCAATTCCTGATATTGGAAACGATTGGATCGAGAATGTTAATCATTGGAAATTTTTTCAATTCCGCTTATTTTCTGTCGTGCCGAATCTCGAATTTTCAGTATATCCAAAAATGGTTAGAGTTATTTAAAAGACCCAGGTGAGGTAGTCAACGAATTTTATAGTCAACTTATCAGGCTAATAAAATTAAACAATTCCCAACTAACTTCTTTTGGAAATATGTTTTGGAATAATTTTGATTGTTTATTTTTGGCTTTTTGCGTTCATATATTATTTAAAATTTACAAAGTAGACTTGGTTTAGTCACATATCCGGTCTTCCTCAAGGCCTTTCGTTAATGCCTTCTTTCTGGTAATGCGTCTCAACATATGTTGCGCATTCTGATGAGTCCTGTTTTGTATGCCGGATGGTGGTGTGTGTGAATTGACACGAAGCTATCTGACTGAGTGAGTGGGATCCCTCGACAATGATTGACCAGTGCCCCATCTTACCTCTTCCACACCAAGGCTATGGATCAAAAGGAGAGTTTGTTGACCGTAGATATTATTCTAAGATGATTTTAGTTGGGGTTCGGTCAAGGTAGATCCAAAAAAACACAAATTTAAAAAATGTATTTTTTAATAAAGGATTATCTCCCAACGTTTCGGCTTACATTGTAAGCCATCTTCAGGGCTGTAGAAATAAAATAGTATAATAGAGAATTGCAATAATATAATGTGATATCAAGAGTATGAATGTAGAAAGCTATGTAAGAGAATATAAAAAGATTTTGAAAAAAAATTTGAAAAAAAACATGTAAACAACAACTTTTTGACAAAAAAATTGAATACCATTAATGCAGTAATTTGTCATATCCACCTATCATGAAGATGAGAGAGGACGTCCTGTCCCTAAGTTCACATTTCCATGACTAAATTATATAAATTTTACTTTTACACAAAGTGAGAGGTAAAAGGAGTGGGGGGAGCAGGTACAAGGCGGAAGGTGCAAATGGAAAGCGGCCTGTTGCAAGAGAAGGCAATAAAAAGGACAAAGGAAAAAAAAGAAGGGTATAATTGGGAATAAGTGACTTTGGAACAGGGAAAAATGTTTTGACAGGTTTATTGAGACGGAGAACTGACGGAAGGCTAGGGATGTTGAACAGCCGTTATTCTCAGCTTCTTGTCAACTTCTAATATATAATAATATCGCTATAATAATCTATTATTCCTGTTTAGCTTAATTAATTCATAATAAGTCACCTCACTCCATGATGATACAAATAATGTTATGAAACTGAACAAATACAATTAAAACTAAGCACACAATTCACAGGTCAATGGTCATACAAAGCATTATGAAATTATTAAATAGACGGATTAGAAAACGTGGAAATATACAGAACTAAAACATCACAATATATCATAATTAACGAACATCTAAACATACACTCAGTTACAATATTCAAACCGCTACTTTTCCTGAAACGAACAAATTAACAAAAACGAGCAGCTAAAACACACTGACAATCTATCGAAATAACCTAAAAACTAATAACCCATTAAATTCTTCAAAAAGTGCATACAAATAATTACATAAAAGCAGACACAGAATTACAAAAACTTGACACTTGAATACAGGGCATAATTCCCGCTACCTGACGAACCCAACGTACGGGGAAACCCACGTACTGACTCGATACGGAAAGACAAACAGTTGAACAAATTTTGCATTTATTAAAAAAATTATAATTAATGAACGAAATAATATTATTATTGTTATTATTATTAAGTTGTTTAAATTTGCTTGGATATTATTATTTGGCAAAACTTAAAAAAAAAAAAAAAAATCTAAAGGCTAATCAAAGCTAATAGGCTATTTATTATTTATTCTAGACATTATGTATGTACTCTCAAGTCTAAAGGACAGCTGCAATACTATTTTTAACAGCATGAATAAACTGTTTTTTTCTTAGTCCAAAAAAAAAAAAAAAAAAAAAGAGCACGATCAGAAGCACTATTAGGGACTCTGTAGAGGATTTGATTGATGAAATGACTAGACCAACGTCATGCTCTTATGTAAAAGCTACAACTAATGGGGTGGCCAAGTCATCGGCTGAGAGGACTTGGTCATTTCCTATCATCGCGCCTAATAAACGTCTCTCGCTTCACACAACTTGGCCTCATCTCGTCAAGCGAGGAAACCAACTCCGCTCATTTGCATCAGAGAGTGTTGCAAGTCAGCGCTGCCCGCAGACTAACAGAAAATATATATATTAATGTAATAATCTTCCGTATCGGATAATACAAATAAATATTAGTGGAAATGTAATAGAATATAAAATAATATTCATTTAAATAAAAAAAGAAAAAGTTGTATCACATGAGTGATCCGCTCCAGATGTTTTATGTATTGAGCCAAATGATTTAAGTATCTAATGAAGAAGTTTAATTGAAGTTGAATTTCATAGGTAACTAATATTGAATAAGCTCTTTCAAAATAAAAATGAATAAATTTAGTGCTAAACAAGAACACTCAGAAAAAATAATTAATCAGCAGTCCATGAAAAATATATTTCTCTTAGAAGATTTTTCTCATAAAAACGAAGATAAAAAGTTACTACTAGGACAAGCTCTTTTAAAAAATGAGTCTCCTTCGATAAAAAAAAAAAAAGGCTACATGAAACACGAAAATCTTAGGCAAAAAAAATTAGCTTTAAAAAAAAAAAAAAAAATTAAGTGATTGTGAATGATTGAAATCGATGGACGTGAGGGAGACTAAATTAAAAAATCATTAATAACACTGTTGTAATTAGGTGCAATGTGTTATTTTCTCAGATTTATATGCTTTGCATCAGAAACACGCACACAAGCACGTGCCTGTGTGCGATAAATATGTCATGAATAGAGGAAACCACAAGTTAATGGTAATATTTAAAAGTGTAATTAGTGAACGCCCTGCCGCTACACTGCCTTCTTCTTCCCCAAGTACAAGAGTCACCGTCAAAGAGCTTCTATCCAAATTTTATGCCACTATTGTATTCTTCGGCAAGTAAGATCAAATCAGACATTTACTCTTCTCTTCGATGAAACCAAGAGACACAGAAAACTTTTTTATTTTGATTTTCGATGTAATAACTATAATATCCATTTCATATAACCGAAATTGGATACATTCTTTAGACTTAACTTCATCCATTAGCAATACAGATAAATAAATAAATATTATTGCTTACCTGTAAGTGCAAGTTTTCATTGCTGCACTACCAGTAGAGTCTTAAACATTTCTCGAAAAAGAAACCCCCCATCCAATTCGAACTAAACCGTGATCCCCAAATAACCTACACAGGCAGAAAAATAATTTATCTTTTCAGAAATTAAGATGGATGTGCATCTGCCCTTTATATTTCATCGGTTTCGAAAATTACCGACGTTTCCAAATACGAGTGTTAATAAGGCAACTGCTTACATATCCCTAAAGGTATGATTTCTCACATAAATTATCTAATCTCTCCTTCTTGAATTTAAAATGTTACAAACCATTTTAGCCATTCATTGCGGGTAACTAAGAATTATAGTCTCTACTAAATACTATAACATGTACAGATTTATTAAAATTCTTGGTAATATTCATACTTGCCACTTACCATAGAATATAAGCTAAGCTTAAAATTTTGTTAACGAGGGATTTTACATGTGCAATTTACGATTCAAGAGTTTAAAAGTATATATATATATACCCGTAACTAGAACTCAAGAAAGTTGGTTCAGCTGTATTGAGCAGCAAGAGATTACAGCTGTCAAGAAATTCTTTTATTAATTTTCCTTTTGTATTGGTCGAGGTTGACCCCCAAATTGTGTTATGAGCATTAGCATCGGATGCAAAAAGTAGTGGAGTTGGTATTTGTGCTATTAAGTTTTGTAGGTCTGTTAAATTTATCTGTAAGTCAGGTGGGAGGTAGATATTGCAAATAGAGAAGCTGATTGAAGTGTGTATTTTAGTGACAACTACCTGAAGATTACTTTGGACAGGGATTATCTCGGAGTGAACGGATTTAGATATGGCTGTAAGNGGGTTATCAGGATGGGTAATACTAGATAGAGTTTGATAACTTCTTTTACAAACGGGATTTCAAGGTCATTGTGGAGTAAGGAGTTGGCGACGTAATAGGGGGTGCATCAACTATGATTCTTAGGATTTTGGATTGAAAGGACTGTATTCTTTGGATGTTGGAGCAGTTCCCCACAGTTCGACTCCATACGTCCAAATAGGTCTCAGTAGCGTTTTATAAAGGGTGAGTTTGTTAATCACAGTTAAAGTTTAACAGCTTGTAAAGTTGTCCAAGTCTCCTATTTAGTTCCTGTCTTTTGATTTTTGTGTGTGTGTTCCATGTCAGTCGAGAGTCAAAATGAAAGCCCAGATACCTGACGCAGTCGGAAGTTGGGATAGGATTATTATTAAAGTAAATTCTGCCAGGTAGTTTCTTCCTTAGTGTGAACGTAACATGACAGTATTTGCCTTCGCTGACCTTAACAGTATATTAATGCAGATCTTGATATTTATGTTGGCACAAGGACACGGGTTTCAAAAAATTTCTTCACATCTACGCAGATCGCAGAAGTGAAAATATGCATTGATAAATTAAACCAGTCTAGTCCCACAAAAGCCCATATAGGGCCGGGGGGGGGGAGGAGGGGAATACATGTTATAGACTAAATGCATCTCTAACACCTTCTCTAGAAACCACTAGGCACACTAGAGAAGGCGTGCACACCATTCAATGTAGAATGGTTACCCAATTATTCCTTAGGTACACACCAAGAATCCTCTGGGTTATCAAAAGAGAATCACAGAGGAAAACACCAACTGTACACTGTGAGAATTGAACCTAGGACCTTTGGCTAAAGAGTCCAGTAGCTTAACCATCAGACCATCATGAACCTCACTGATAAATTATATATGCATATATATGTGTCTGTTCGTTAGTGGTACACAATTTTAAATCTTAATTTTTCCTCGTTATGAAAAAGTTTATATTTCTATAATTGTGTACATAGAAATTACATATAATTTTAAACTTAATATTCAACAATATTTTTTGAGTAACTCTTATTAAGGAGGGTGTTTTAGATGTGACTAGGACAGTTGTGTAGAGACACCTTTTTGCAACTAAAGAAACAAAATAGCATATTTGGGCTTCTTTATACAAACCGTTGTTTGGGATAGCTAATGTAAACAGGTTTGAACATTTTTGTTCCCTCTTAGGTGGTAGCAATGTACGAGTTTTTTAAGTTATGAAATAGTTCTAAAGAGAATAGATTCATTTCCTTAAGAAAAAACCATTTAAAATGTACAATCCTCTATAGATTTAAATTTCTTGCACTATAGAGGCTTATTTACAATAAAAAAAATATGGAACATTTTAAATAGTAAACAGTAAGCCTGTGCACATTTTATAGTTTTATGTTAACCCTTTTACACTAATCACTTAACAATATGTATTATTGGTACCAAAGCCCCTGTCAAACCATTTTGGGCATTCTTATGCATATATATTAATAAACATATATATATTAAATATGTTTCCTTCACTTTAACAATTACTGAGCTTCTCATGATTCATCAGCAGAGCTCATGAAGAGCGGGAGCAATGATCTGCTAAAGAAAAAACAAGAACTCCTCATTTAAAATCTGGGACAACTGACCACCACAATTTTGTCATTTAAGTTGTCGTATACTATCAACTTTCAAGAAAATAAAACAAAAAAATTTGGAAAAGAGCTATGGCATTTACACTTCATGTAAATCACTTAATTTCAATTATTATTACAGGGTCAGAGAGTCAGTTTTCTATAAGTCTATGAATTATAGATCTTCAATTCCGATAACTATCTGGGAAACATAGTTCTGTTTAATTAGAGTAGCAGAGGAGCATACTAATAAATCTCACTCTAAAAGAGAGAATCATGTAAGATATACTGAAAAAGTATATGAAAATAATGTAGCAGAAATAAGCAATGTAGAGAGTCAAAATCGCTCGAAAAGATTCATGCAGGTGATACAATAGACAGAAAACCACAAGAGAACCACAGATATGAGGGAGAATTATGTTCATGAGACATATTACATACGTAATAAATATTACTAAATGAGATATATATCATTTAGACTAGCTAAAATTCACTATTGATATAAAAACTATTATTTAAAAAAAAAAAAGTTAATATAATATGGTATTATTATACTTTCTTTCATTTCATCAAATTTCTTTTTTAATTTTTTTTTTAATTTTTCAAAAACTAATAATTTCTTATTTATTATACTAAGAATTACTGTTTCTCAGAAAATGTATTTTGAATTAGACATTGATAGTTTAGATAGATTAATAAATAGTCTTCTGAATGAAAATTAAAATTTCTTTTTGTAGTTTTAAAGATAAAATTAGTCATAATGGTAAATGTTTTTATTTGTAACTTCTGGAATGAATAGTATGGTGAACTTAATAAAGTATCAGGCAAACGTAAAAATTATATTTAACAAAAAAAGGGAAATAGAAAACATTTAGTCTAAAAAATAAAAATAAAAAGAGAAAAAAAAAACAATCAATTAAAGATTTTTTCACATGTAGCAAATAATGAATCTCATACAACCTTGAAAAGTTAATATTCAATAAGATTTGTAAACACAACTATGGGCATGAAAAATAGTCTATGAAAAATTTTTCTTAGACTAAAGAACTTTTGGGTCTATGGTTTAAAAACATGTGAAGAAGATAGAAAAAATGCTTATATGTCAGGAATAATTCATTTTAGTGATATTTTATTTCATTGAATTAAGAATTAACAATATCACAATTTCAATTTATATATATATATATATAAATTGAAATTGTGATATTGTTAATTCTTAATTCAATGAAATAAAATATCACTAAAATNATTGTAAATTATTATTTTTAATTTGTTGACTCTATATCCTGAGGATATGTAATACTGTGACACTGTTAGTAATAATATTATCAATATAGTTAATTTATTTGTTTAGTTAAACTAAATAATGTGAACTTATCTATTACTGATACTATTTGTTTAGAATTAAAACACAAATATGAATAAGTCAATTTAAAAATAATTAAGCAATAAACTTTGAAGAGCTCAAGAAATAAATAAAATCTAGAAGTTAAATCTAATTTTAAGTTAAAATGTAACATCCTCGAATCTTTGGTTTTGAAATTTAAATTTGACAGATTTTCTTTTTCAAGATAAGAAAACCATAAATAATTGAATAAATAAAAATTTGTAATTTTTAGATAATAATTAATTGTAATAAGTATCATTAACTAAAATAATATATATCTTAATACTGTTACAAGTATGTGTACTTGAGTACGTAGAATTTGAGGAAAATTCTTAATTATAATAATATTACTAGAGCTTGTGGAGAGGAGCAAGTCTAAATTGATTTTTTTTAAATAAATCATAAATTACCTTAAATATGATTATTTCAAATATGACATATAAACTATGTATCTGCAGCTGAGAAAAAATAAATATACATTTTACAATTCTTTCTCTGGAAAAATTGCGTCTGTCTCCATTTAAAATCCTTCTCAAATATAAAAAAATTTGAATGATGGATAATAATAAAGTTGCATAATACTCTTTTCGAAAAATGAAGAGCAGAACCTTCACAGAGTACCAGATGAACATATAAAACTGCCATAGAATATATTCTGTGTCGTTGTGTACAAAAACTAAAAAGCTTAAATATAAAGCTAAAAAGAGGACAATATAAAAAAAGCAAACTAAGTTTACAAAAAAAAAAAAAAAAAAAGAAGAAAAATAAACATAATTGATTTTGGAATTTCTAACGTTCAGGAAAAAAAAGAAGATAATTAAGTTTTATGTTTTTAAAATACAATAGAGAGAAATAATAAGTTTAAAAGATTTTAAAAAATACCTTAAGATATTAACCAAAAGATTTTCTTTGGCAAAAAATAGATCAGCCGTTATCGAAAGCCATCATAATTCAAAACAAGAATGGAAGGAACCAACCTAATTGACACTAACATAAGTACATTAAATATTGGAGTAAAGTTTATTTTTTTCTGATAAATAGATGCTTCAATTCAATATGTCTAGATATTATACAAAAAAAAAAAAATTATATAAGATGAAATTGGATCTAGGAAAGACGTTTTAGTGAATTACTGTACTGCAGTGAATGTACTACATAATAAAATTGTATATAAGGCATTAGAACTATCAATACTAATAGTGAAGCTGATACATAGAGATAGTGAATGATACATACATTAAAAGAAGATAGGATGATTAAATGAGATTCATTAGCTTGGGATAGTCTGACTTTATTTCAGCAATGGATTGCCTAATAAAGTCAGAGCATTATTAAAGAATTGATTAGTATTGTCTGTCTGAAGAAATATGGTAATAATATAATAAAACTTGTAAAGAGAAACATTGCAAATAATTATAAAATTAGGAGAGATTTGAAAAGTTTTATAGCTCAGGAATAAGCAGACAAGAAAGAATTTTTATATTGGAGAGGTTCAGATGGCTGAAAAGCAGGAAGAAAGGGAAGTTACATAAAGAAAAAATGGAACAGAAAAAAAAAGAATCAAATTATCAAAACTCTACTGTACAATACTACATTAAAGTATAGAAATGTGTGTAAATTAGTTCACTTTGACATTATAATGGCCTAATAAGATTATTATAAGAGAAGAAAATGTATTATGAGCCTAGTCAAGGTTGGTTTAAAGGCTTGTTATTAAAGGTTTAACAGGATTCAAAATAATATGAAAGTAAAGCAAATATGGGGTTGTGGAAAAGACAACTTAACTGTAGTAAAAAGGCAATGGAAGTAATTTAGACAAACTATATTTTAACAACAGTATTCAATTGTTTAAAAAATTATGGTTTCAAAAGTATTTTTGTAAAAAGAAAGAAAAAACATAAAAGTATTTATTAGATGTTTTTTTGTTGGGGTTCGATCAAGGTAGATCCAAAAATACAAATTTAAAAAATTCATTTTTTTAATTTGTATTTTTAGATCTACCTTTACCGAACCCCAACAAAAAACATCTAATAATAATATCTACGGTAAAAAAAACTCTCCATATGAAAGTATTTAATTTTTTGACCGGAAAAAATATTGTTCAACTGTGCAAAAAATAATACTAGGTAAAAAACATGGTATAAGTTTAAAGATAACTAATAGTATCAGTAGAAAATAAAACAATCTGGAAGAATATGGAATAGTAGAGGCTCATTATTGAGAAAATAGCCGAGACAGTAGTGATAATTTTTACTTCCTACGTTGAGTAGCTAGCTGTTAAAGAACTTTGTCATATAATCAGCATTTCACACTTCAGAAATAAATAGGAAAGGAAATAAGAAGCTATTCACTGAACTGGACTCTGCAAAAGACTATCTTCACAAGTAAATTCTACACATCTCAGTCAATAAAAAAAAAAAAAAAAAAAATGGAATAAGAGTTTCTATAACCATTGAGGAAGAATTTTTTTTCAATTAAGAAATCTCTGTAATTGAAACTTTGTTGTACAAATTAAAAAAAAAGGCGATTTAGGCAAAATAAAATATATTATTAGATATAAGAACATTACTTAAACAAGAAACATTATTTTTTTCCTAATTACTCAACTTTAAAACGACCAAAAAGTATGCTATTATGAACAAAAAATATGCAGATAATAAACAAAATTTTCCACCTTGAAACTTCATCATTTAAGCTACAGTATGAAAGCAATATTCTATTGCATGGTGAATAGCTGAATAATTGTTGTTTCCTTTGAGAATCTAAATATAAAGCAATGAAAAAATGCAAAATGTCAGAAGGTTTTTTTAACTTTTCTTAAATAATTTTATTATTCTTAAAGGATAATATATTATTATTGGATAATAACTTACAAAAATTAAAAAAGACATAAATGAACTTAGTTTACTAAGTGATTATTTCTTAGAAAAATTTTGTTCGGGTTTGATTTTCATATATTAAACAAGACCACTCTTGAATAACCAGGAATATTCACTTCTTTTAGGCATTAGAAAAAAATTATTATTTGTTTGCCAAGACTGGTTTATTTTCTTTAATACCTGATGACTGACCGTAGATGAAATATCTTAAATAATTTAAAAACACAATAAAATGAAAGCAGTTTCTGGTTTCTTTAATGACAGGTGCATGATTAGTGTCCAGATGAATCATTTAATTTTTAATGTCCATGAATTTCAGTTTTTAAGGGACTGCCTCTCTCTCTATAAATATATATGTATTACATATGAATGTAATAAAATCCAAATACTTTATTTTTATTTTTTTAAAGATTTACTCATACTAGTAGATTAATATAAACTATTTTAATTTTTATATTTCTAAAACACTCTTTATTTTTTTATAATTTTCAATGTCACAAAGGTCCCAATGACCTTAAATGATTCCTTCGCATGTAATTATTATTATTTACTTACTTATACCATTCATTTGGATATTTTTTTTTTAGTAAGTAATAAGTTTCACAATCATAGATCACAACTGGCCTGATGATTGTTTAATATATATAAACATATTTTTCCACCCTTCATTCTTGAACTTTAATGGCTTTCTTGTATCACTTCACTCTGCTCAGTATTAAGAGCTGCTAAATATTTAACATTTTTAACAACTAAAATACATGATAGTGATTGATGAATTATTCAGAAGTACTTTTTTCTAGCAATTATCATGTACAATATATTACAATCATTAACCAGCATGCCTAAATTAATTGAAGCCTTCGAAAATCTTCCAATAAACTCGAAGCAAAGCTTTTGTTCTAGCTGTTATCACCTTATCAGTGTAAGTAGAATGTTGTGTCAGTCTGATGTAAATAGCACCACTCAATTTGTGGGAATAATAAATACTGCATATTCAAGAGCCAGGTTGAAGAGGGTTAAAGATAGATCGTCACCTATTCTTAATCCTCGAAATTTTATGAAATATAGTTGAAATTTTTAACAGCATACCTCGTATTTCCACTTAGCTAGTGTCTGCCAGGGTCATTCAAATTACTAGAGATCCCTAGTCTCTGCATCGCAAACAAATTATATTCATCAATACTATATAGACCCTTAAAATTGATAAAAAATATGGTGAAAGCCAAATTATACTCATAAAAGAGCTCTAACGTTTGTATAACGTAGATTTGGTCCAGAATATTCTCCTAAATACCCCAGAATATTTTTGGATTAATTTTGAAAATTTTAGTTTATAAGGATCTTAAAACCTTTTCTATACCACCCTACAAAAAATACATTCCTAGACAATTCTCACACAAGACCTTCTTTCACTTCTTAAACACAAGACATATAAATGGCAAAATTCCATGTGCTTGTCACTTTTTCTGTATTCTGTACTTGTAATATTAAATTACATAGCTCTTTCTGTTCATCTTTGCCTCTATATTTAAGTATTTCTGTATAAATGACATCATAGCCAGGACTATTATTATTTTTGAGAACAATATACATTCTTAGAAAGTTTCTTTTGTCATATAATCTCTCACCTCTGAAGTCTGGCCTGCCCTTTCACATTCACTAGGGTTTAACAGATTTTATTAAGGTCTACTCTTTTCTGTCTACAAATAGTTTTTTCCACTTTACATTTACCCCTATAATTTTCTCACTTTGTTGCTAATGTTTTCATTCTAGCTTCATTTCTTTCTCTAAACACACTTTTCTACTGTCATTTTTCTTCTAGCCGGATTTTCTCTTCTGGTCAATTTTGGCTTTCACCTCATTTCTCTTTAAGAAACTATTGTATGATCTCTTTGAATTTCTCTTCCTACCCCTTAATAGATTGTATAAATCTGACAATTTTGTATTTATTTCCATCGGTATTCATTTTAAGTTTTTATATTACAGTAAATACCCTAAGTAAAATGAGAATTAGCAACTGCTCCACATTGACTTCTCACATAACATATATTGGATGTCTTGAGTTAATAAAGACTTAATCAATTTTATTAATTTTTTTCTTGGATTTGTAGATTAACAAATGTTTAATTTTAAACATTACCTAATCTACAGAAAAATTGACTATTTAGAGTATATTATTATTAGAGTACACCATGTTTTTATACTTCTCTTTTGTGGACCCAAAAGCTGCCTCTTCGCTAATTTTTATATTTAGAGCACTCATAATAATTTGTGTATCATCCCTTAACAACATTTCTGTAAGAGAGCTTCAAAGAAAAATTATTTTTATTCTTAAACACTACTTCATAGTTTTATTCCTATAAATCTTGTACCTAATAAATTTTGGTTATGGCCACAATTTATAATTGTAAAATAATATAAATCTAGGTATGATTTTTTTCCCCTCATTTTATTTCTTGTAAGCAATGCCATCACAGTCACTCTTTTATTCTGTAGTAAATTCAAAAAATTTCTATTAATTCTGGGTTGAGTGAATCCCCTTAAATTTCATTTGCCAAGCAGTGAATTAAATATATTACTTATCAAACTGATGTTTGACTCTTCCATTGCCAGACTAAAAGCAGGCAGGCTCCCCCTCCTACCTGCACTCCCCACTACTTCTGGTGGGAGCACTTGCCTCCCACCTGTGCTACTCCTAAATTTCAAACATCATTTACCCAGATTACTCCTTCTCTCAACAAAGCCTCAGAGAAAAAATTAAGTTAAAAAAAAAAAAAATCATGGGAAAAATTCAGAAGATTTTAACTTAGAATTATACAATCTTTATTATTAAAAAAAAATATCTTCATTTAGTTTAGCCATTATTCAAATATTTCCACTGATATTTGAATTAAAATCCCCCCCCCCCCACTAGTTAATTGCAATCATGTACATTATGTCAAATACTCACAATTTACAATAAATACTATAATTATAAATTAGTAATTCTATTCTTTAAATTACCTGTGATTCTTACTCATACACATACCACACACTCACACAAACACACACACACACACACACAAATATATGTGCAATGTTAAACAAACCCTATTTCTACCTTCCCACATTAGGATCAGTGAAGATCTGTAAAAAAATTTTTCCTTACATTACATGGAACTTTATCAAGAAATCCAAGAGTTTACTTAAAAATTGTTTTATTTTATTTTTTTTAACCAATACCTTTCTTATTTATATTAAATTATATTTTGTATCACTTCACTCTGCTC
>KZ806998.1:627850-650406 GCA_000696205.2 Oncopeltus fasciatus
TTTATAAATTATATTTTAAATTTTTTGAAATTTATTTATTTTTTATGTTGTATGTGAGAAGTCACGTATGGGCAATAATTCACGAGAAAATCTAGTAGCAACGAAAGACTATTTATTTCCTTCGCCATGTAAAAGAGTAATTAATCTAAGGAGTTTTTTTTACATGTATCATTTATGATGTGTATAAATGAAAGATAATAAGTAATTTTAATTTACAAACCAGATACATAAAAGGTATGAACACTAAAGTTTGCTTGACAGGAAGAGCGGGGGAAGCGCTGATACATCGCTACTGAATTTCTTCTTTAATAAGTATTTATCGCAAAAATAATACAGAACAAAAACTTAAGGAAATGACATTTTACACCTATATTACGTATGATCTATAAGGTTTTTTGTAGCTCAAAGAAAAACGAATACATTAAGATTACAAATTTTGGTATCCCTGGAAACCCCCCTTCCCCTTCTCATTTCAACCAATAATGAATTCTTTCAAGGGTATGCATTGAAAAGCCTAAATAAAGAATCTTAAAAATTGTGGACACTGTAGCGCGCCCCCAAACACAAGCACAAAAATAAAAAATTTAAACGGACCATATTTTTAGCTTCTCTAATGTTTGATGACACAATTTCACGCAAACGAAGGAAATCGAGTGAAAAAATAAATTATTTTTTATCGTCTAACTCAATTCTGTGAATTTTCAAGAAGTCAGTAATACTAAAATGATTCAAGGGTTTTTTCAAATGTTAAAGAACGTTTGATCTAAATCCTTTTAAAGGTTTTGACATAACATTTTGTAGCAAAATACCTTATTCTGCTATGGCCGCAATTCCACACACATTCAATAGTCGTCGGAGGCAAAAGACAGATTCGTCAAGGGGCAGGCACACTCGCACACATTTTCTACATAATACGATGACGTAAGAAATGTACTAAGTCCTGCCCAACCCTCAAAGTGTCATGGTTACATTAATGCCGTCCTCAATATACATCTAGTGAACTGTTATCGAATACAAATAAATTATATTTAGGTAAAATAAATAATACAAAAATTTTACTAGATGATTACATATGACACTTATTATGTTCCATAGCACACTTTTCAATAATGCTAATAATAGGAAATAATAATATCATCAAACTGTAAAATTTTGATATTCCTTTAAATACCCTACCCCCGCGACCATTTCAAGTCTATAACAAACTCCCCGAAAGTTGGAAAAAAAAACTAACTTAAATATAGAATTTCGATGCTAAAAAGTAAAATAACAGTCACTAAAATTAATATATAATGTTTACGTGTGTAGGATAGCATAAATTATCGAAAAATGTTCAATAAATCTGGCACCACAAACCTCAACAAACAAATACCTTCAGAATTCATTAAAACTAAAGTCTAGACCCACCAAGCTTTCTGGAATTTTTCCAATAAAGACATTGCAGAAATGTTTTCCCAGCATCTCTAAGAAACATTTACTCCCAATTTAGATCCTTTAAGACTGTCTAGTAGCATGGACACTGAAGATATTGAATATTTTATTTAAATATCAGCGATTAACATTTTTATTTTGTCTAGTAGGTAGGAGATAAGAGAAAACATACATACATATACCAGATGAAAAGAAGTAATATGCAAGAGAAAATGAACGGACATCTTAAACAACTGCCTAATACTGTCTATGTGGACAAATGGTTTAACATAAGCTTTGGTAAATCTTGTAACGCGTTCAGAACCAAAAAATCGGTTTTTATTCGCCATATTTTACATTAGAGAGAGGAATTCCCTTATGAATGAGAGAGGGAAAGAGAAAAATAATCGACTGGCTAAAATAAAAACTTTGTTACAAATTAGTTTTTAATTCGTTAAATAATAATAATTAATAAGACCGAATTCCTGATAATCTTCTCTTCATAAAACTTGAATAAAACTGATAAAACTTCCTTCATTCCTCTCCTTTTCATTACTTTCTTTATAGAAATCAAGCGAATTCTAGTAGATTCTAGCCATTGTGGCTATAAAAGTGTACTGGAGTGGCTTTAAAAATTATTTCTATATATTTAACCAGAATTTGATATATTCTAATTTCAACAGAAAATAACCATTTCTAGAATCAGGATCATTAACTCACAGGCATCACCAACGATTCCCAGCAAAGGCTGCGACCTCGCCTGTACCAAGTCATTTTATTCCTTTTTTTTTTTTTTTCTTTTTCTTTTATTTAAATCAAGAAGTTGATAACATGATTTCAATTTTCGTGTTGGGCTACTGTATTTGGGAACAATGTATTGTCAAAGACTAGGAGAGTAGGGGACGTGAGGACGATAATTGTAGGTGGGCTTTTAATTATTATTGACCCGTAGCCCATAACAATAGAACTGTTTGATGGTTTGACGATCAATAAAGAATGCGACAAGTAANATAATAATGTACAATATAAATTAATATAAAAAAAATATACATACAGAACTTTAAAAAAAAAATTAAATTAGCGTGTATTTCGCTTGATGGAGAAGCTGCCCAATGTCAGTACTCCTAAATCAATTTACAATATTTACAATTGTTTGTTTTGTTTTTTCTTTTTGTAATTGTGTGGCAATGAGTGGCAAAAAGTGTTGGCAATGAGGAGGTCACGCGGCAATTTCCTATTCAGGCAGCGTGGTGGGTTATCAGGATGGGTAATAGTACTGGATAGAGTTTGAGCTAAAGGATTGGGATGCATGGAAAGGCCAGAGTGGAATTTATTAAAACGGGTTGTGATAACGTCTTTTACAAAAGGGACTTCAAGGTCATCATGGAGTAAGGAAATGTATAATATATTCTAAACAAAAAAAAAAAGAGATTTAACTATAATAAAGTAATACAAATACTCTGTGCTCTCTATTGGGTTGTTTTTATAAGCAAATGTATACTATTATATTTAGATTCATAAAAAAAAATATAAGAAGAATTATCCTAAGCTGTCAAAATACTTTATATATTAATATGTAATTACTATTATTACATTATTGCCTCAGAGTAGTTATATTTTTATTGGAAATCTGCATTTTTCCTCAGATTAGGAAAGGCAATAGAGAGCATTGTTCAGTAACATAAAGATAAGTTGAGCAAACTCTACCTGCTTTCCCAGGAGTCCTGTAAGGGTCGTACATGATCTCCTGCCCAGGTCCAAGAACTCCCTCCTGTAGAAAAAAGAAATACACTAATTTATACTGCTTTGTTTAAGATACATAAAGTAATGTATTTCTATGGAATGGTAGTATTCAAACAAACATTTACAAACTCAGTCATGGAAATGAAAACTTAGGGACAGGACGGCCTCTCTCGTCTTCATTAGGCAGCCCTGAAGATGGCTTACAATGTAAGCCGAAACGTTGGCAGATAATCTTTAAAAAAATACACTTTTTAAAATTTGTATTTTTTTTTTGGATCAACCTTGACCGAACCCCAAATAAAATCATCTAATAAACGTTTACAAAGTTTTTTACATTTACAATTTGTTTATTTTAAGATTTTCTCCCTACTTATTTACAATTCTAGTCGTGATCATTAACTGAATAATTTATATATTGGCCATTCATATATTTAAAAATATGAGAAGGGTATGTGGGGGTGCTAATAAGTGCACGGACACCCTAATGCTTTAGGTAGGTAGGATCGGGTTTAGGGGCGATCAACCCTTAGATTATTAAGCCCGAATGCTTTAGGTAGGTAGGATCGGGTTTAGGGGCGATCAACTCTTAGATTATTACGCCCGAATGCTTTAGGTAGGTAGGATCGGGTTTAGGGGCGATCAACCCTTAGATTATTACGCCCGAATGCTTTAGATTATAGATTTCCTAAGGATCTATACTCACTACAGCTCACTTTATTCTTTGAGAATGTCAGTTCTAAATTACCCAGTGCATTTGTGGTGAGCTCCTTCGAAGAACCTGAAATAGATTATCATACATTGAATGTATAAAATGTGTGCTGATCTCCACAAATTCTCTTGATATTTACCGAGGGTCTTTCAAATAAAATGAAATAATCCTTCTAGAGAGAATATTACTTATATTATGTTTTATAAACTAATTTGCCTATTTTTTTTTTCGCATTTCATTAAATCCTTGAATGTTTCTGAGAAATATATATACATATATCTGACGTTATAAAATATTCTTATGGACTACTGGTCAATAATAATTAAGAACAACGATAAATTAAGGCTTAAATTTATTACAAAAAATAAGTACACTTAATAATTACAGATAAAATCCAACCTACTGCCCTTAATAACTAATAAATAAATTAATATTAAAAAAAATTACTTACAGCTACTTGATAAATATTACTAAAAAATTAATTGTACTTATTTACAAAGAGGCCTCAGACCTCAACTTGCTAAATTATCTGCTCTCACTAATTTTTGTTACTAAACATTTCACTGTCACCGGCACTGAAAGAGACTAGGAGGGNTTTGCCTCTATTTTTATATTTTACATGTATCGCGGTACGCTAGCTGTGCCAGTGTACCGGATTTAGGCATTTACCTATTGCTATATCTTATATTCTAAGGTGTTTACATTTATGAGGTTAGGTTTATTTATTTTTACATTTTAGGAGGGTGAGGGGCCCTCATTGTTACAGACTAGGAGGGACGCTGGCGAGCCGCTTTTATACCTGTATAGAAGGGCCTAGGCAGGTCTAGTAGAATCCAGGAGCTTTTCCAGAAGGAAGCAGATGGCCACCTTCAATTGACCCCTACCGTACTGGCCTGGTACTACTCGTCTCCGATCATTACCTGTTTCCCGTCTTTAACAATATAGTATTTATGTTAAATAATCTCTAGAGTACTAGTGCATCTTATATTTTATATTATATTATATTAAAGATTTATTTAGTTTTTATTACAAGCAAAAATTTATCTTTCCCATATATTTTTAATAAAAAAAAAATAAAATAAAGCACAACAAGATTATTATTCACTTAAGCAGATCGGGTTATTATAAAGAAGAGATGAAACATTAGATACTTAAGGTAACATAATTTTCATTTCAATGACGTTACCATATTTCTAACTCATCAAAACTAATATGGAAAAAACACAAAATACAGTTCAAAAGGAGAGTTTTTTTTTACCGTGAACATTATTCTTACATGATTTTATTTGGGGTTCGGTCTCTTTGGATTAACCGTGCCCGAACCCCAACTAAAATCATCTAAGAAAAATACAGTTCCGTTAAATAACTTCATTTTTTTTTATTCGCTAATTTATTATTCTATTTCACTTTATTTATTTATTTGTGATGAGTGGGTTAGGAAGACTTCAGATGGAATGCTTTAAAAATACGGCTCTATAGAAGGGAATTAGAGGGGGGCGGTGAAGAAAATGGCCCGAATACAGCTAAAGTCCTTCAGAGCTTGATTGAGATTCAGAGGAGGCGCCCTTCGGGAAGATAATGAAATTCCCAGAGCGGGGGCGGCAAGGGACTGGAGGCCGCAAATAGTGTCGCTTGCAAGGGAAAAAAAATGCCCAAATGAAATTTTATTGAAGTTCACTAAGACAGAAAACAGGAAAATGCTTAAAAAGACAAATGCTAGGATCTAAAAAAAAAAACTTCCTGAGGGTTGTGAGTAATGCAATTGTAAAAACGATAAATCCATAATTATTATAAATTTTGTGTAATTTATAATAAGACAATAAATTCATTACTTGAGAATTTGTTGGATTTGGGTCAATATAGTTCCAAAACAATACAATTTAAGAACAAGAGTATTATTAATTTTCTGCCGACGTTTTGGCGTGCGTTATAAACCATCTTCAGGGTTGTTAAAAATACAATGCCTTAAGAAAACATGAGAAAACCTTAAAAAAAAGTAATATGATTTATTATTACATAAATTTATTGTAATTGAATTAATTTCAGGCATAATATTGAAGTACTAAGAATAAATTATTTCTCTAGATCCTCAGATAATTGTAAGTTACAACTATATTAAAAAAATCATAAAAAAGCATGCTTGCACACATTAAAAAAAAAAAAAAAAAATATGAAGGACAAGATCTTACAATATCTGCTGAGTAGAATATATGTCCATTAGGAGGAATTGTTTTGAGATCATATGTTACGAAGCACAGATCAATAATCTGAAGGGCAAGTTCTCGAGGGCTGTTTATAATATCTTTACGAGCGATTGGCAGCAAGGAGATTCATGATTCCTTTTTACCTTCTTCGGAATTACACTTAATATACCCAAGGGTTACGTAATATAGGGAGGTTTCCCAAGTTTCATTCCAAGGAGGTTATAAATAAGAGTAAAAGAGAAATATGTGCGGCAAGCGGGAGAGAGCAATGGCCCTAAAATATGCAAGGACCACTCGACTTAGAAACTGGCATGAAGTTGTGTGAAGTAGTCAGACATCATTGTATAAGTATTTTTAGTAAAAATCAAAAATTGAGCATAAATTATGAAAATTCAATCACTTACCCACCATCCTTATCCTAATTAAACCGAAAATTAATTTATTAAACTAATAATTAATTCTGAAATTAATTTATTAAACTGTTCATTTAGTCTGAACTAAAAGGCTTTCGAAAATTAGAAGTTCTTCGAAATTGCAACCTGAAATACAATAAGGTAACTTTTTTTTTTGCTGTGTTAGCCTCCCTTGCAACCACTTAGGGTCATTGGAGGGAGGGGCTATCTACAGGTTGCCACCCCATTTTATATTGGACATGGCTCAGGACAAGCTTCTATTTATAAATAAAAGATTGACCTGGGCGGGATTTGAACCCGCGGCGTCAGGATTGCGAGACCCGTACGGATCCCCTGAGCTAGCCTGGCGCCCCTAAAATAATAATAAGGGTACTTATCCGTTAACATGAGGCCACTAATATAAACGATCTGAACTTATTAAAATTATTATTTTCTTGTGATTTCTGTAGAGATAAAATGTTTCCATGGCTGAATACCGTTTATCGATATTCCTGTAAAATCCAAGACTGTTGAAACAGCCGACATAGTTGAATTTGTCAACAACGTCGAGTGAAGGTCATTGCTCCTCGCTTACTTCGTCATGTCGCTTAACACTCTCATTGTGCGTTTACGCTACCGAGACAAGTCTGATAATTTATTAAGTTCCTCGCACTAGTGTCGAGAGTCTAACCTCCGAGGCAGACGAGTATATCGTCTTATGCTCGAAGAAGCTGACATTGTCAAGCTGTTTAAATGACTCTCGTTATTTATTTTTTAAATTTTTAATTTCATAAATATAATTTTTTTTGGTAGTTAATCCCACGTAAATTTTAACAATTTTTAGTGCAAGGGAACAGGATAAAAAATCTAACTGTCCTGGCTGGAACTAAAAATTGTTAAAAATATTAAGATATTATACTTCGTCTCCCTCTAATTCCTCCTTCCCCGCCTCCCTATTTCATCTATTAACAATCTTATCCAACGTTTTAAAGAATAAGCTTAAATATAAAATTTGGAAAGCGTCAAATGAACAATTTGCATATAAACATATTATGCTAGAGACAAATAAAATTATTTTTTCTTTTTGTGTGTTCAACACACTCTTTCTCCCTCCTGCTCATATACATACATATACACACATGTACATATACAGACACATGAGACTTGCGAAAATAAACACTGAAGTCTGCTGCAGGCTGAATGAGGAGAGAAGTGGGAAAAATCTTCGTGGAGTGCGGAGAGAGACTCCGTCAACAAATCGAAGCCTCGAGCAGCAAAAAGGACTGTGACGAATCGGGCAACAGCCTTCTCGGATTCTGCCCCCAGCAGGAAAATGAACTCCTTTATAAGGAGCCTACTTGCTTTGTAAAACAAGACAAATTTCAGCCGAGGACCAACAGCAGGCAAATACATTCAGCTACGCGTCGCTCAATACATTAAACGGGTGGCATTAATGTATTCATCTTAATAAAATAATGTGGCAATTACAGAAAAAGTAAAAAAATTATATATCCGTCCATCAAAACTGGTTTTATTAATTCAATAAATATTTTTGGTCATGGCTAAAAAAACAAAAAACAAATGGTAAAATGTTGCTAAATACTTCAAAAATTATTAAATAAAAGTTTTATAATAATAGGAAAGCCCAATATGAAATTTAAAAAAAAATGTCTTCCCGCAATTACTAACAAATACGTTTTATCGCTCAATTTAAGTACAAGTTCATACGGCTGAAACAAGACAAGACCAAGGGACGGTTTAGAGAAAGACCAAACTTTGAACCGGTAATACCAGGTATGCAAGTTTAAAATGTCGTTTATTTCTTAAAATATATACACAGTAATTTAAAAAAAAAAGTATAATATATTTTATTCAAAGTACTGGCCCTCGCTTTCTACACATTTATCCATCTCTCGGGCAATATATGGATACCATTCCAAAAGAATGCTTCATCTTTATTTGAAATCCATTCATCGAGCCATTTTCGAAATTGTTGAAGTGTTACTCCGCCAATGAGTGTCCCATCGATGAGAAGAGGTGATAATCAGAAGGCGCCAGGTCAGGTGAATACGGCGGGTGGGGTAGGAGTTCCCAACCAAGCGAAGAAATCGTTTTCTTAGTCAATCTGGCTGAATGTGCAGGAGCGTTATCATGCTGAAGAATGACTTTGGCGTGCCTGTGAGCCTATTCTGGGCGTTTTTCGATCAATGCGTGACTCAAATTGATCATTTGTTGTCGGTAGCGCTCGGTATTGACTGTTTCGCCGGGCTTGAGAAGCTCGTAGTCAATTTGGTCGATTTTCTCGGTTTTGATCAGTAACATCAAAATCACCACGTTTGAAACGTTGAAACCAACGTTCACATGTCTTGACGGTTGGAGCAAGATCGCCATAAGTCTCAACAAAAATTCGATGACATTCAGATGCCTTTTTCTTTTGATTAAATAAGAAAATCATGACATGCCGCAAATGCTCTTTATTTGACTTAAAATTAGACATTTTTAACACCAAAGAAAGGTATGATACGTTCACGTAAACGACTTAAAAACAACTGACTTTTGTAAACAAATGACTAACAAACAAAATAGCGTTTAGAGATAAGCAAATCCTTCAATAGGCTAAGAGCGCATTCTATTGGAATTAAAACGACATTTTAAACTTGCATACCTGGTATTGATATTATTAGTATTACGAAAACGTTTATAGTAAATGCCTATTACGGGATTTTAATGTAAGTCCATATATGCTGATTGCTGAATGGGAGAATGGGGTTAAAGGAAGTTTAATTTAAGAGATATTTAATAATTGATTACAATTATTAAATATTACTGTATGACATAACTTTATAGCCCATAACACTAGGAAAATAAATTAAATTTGATATTATTTATGTTCGATAAACATCAATGAATTTGGTAATTTCAAAATAGATATATTCATTTCATAAGTCCTACAAAAAAACACATGTTGAATAATACAACTACGAAGGTTAATGGTAAAGAATTTTGGTTGGGGTTTGGTCTAGGTAGATCCAAAAAATACAACTTAAAAAAATATGTATTTTTTTTTTATCTGCCAACATTTTGGCTTACATTGTAAGCCATCTTCGGGAATATCATGAAGGTGAGAGGGGAGGTCTTACCACCGGGTTTAAATATTCACGACAATTCATGTTCAGAAGACATGAACATTTGATCCATTTGACACAACATCCCATATCGCCTTCATAATAGCCCTGAAGATTACTTACAATGTAAGCCGAAATGTCGGCAGATAATAAAAAATACATTCTTTTAAAATTTTTTGTATTTTTTTGTATCAATCTTGACCCCAATCAAAATAACATCTACTAATAATCTCTACGTTCAAAAACTCTCCATTAACTACGAAGGTTAAATCTCCTAAACCTCTTCCCTACTGAAAACAAAGTAAACATTATAACTTTCCAAACTTAATATCCTCCCTGGTAATATGCAAGACCAATTTATCTATATTTAACCAGTCATCTAATATTATTCACATCCAGTATAATGAAATCTGTTTGGTATATGATCTGAGGAGCAAGGGATTATTTTTTCTAGCTGGAACGACCTGGTACCTGGTCGAAAGGGTGACTGAGCTCCGAGGATGGAATCATTAATTCTGAAAGCGCTCAGCAATTAGAGGAAAATTATATATATAGAGTGCCAAAAATTGGATGTTATTTGATAACCCTAACTTACTTCTTCCTCTTACAGCTAAATGTTTTATAGCGGCTATAGAGTTCCCATTAGATTAAAACATTTAGCCCTCAGCTGAAATTTTTTTTATAACCCTTATTTACATATTACATCCTGTAAAAAGAAGTAAAATCATTTTGTAATTTGATTACAATGAATAATAGAAAAAAAATGACATTAATGAAAGTGACATGAGTAGAGGAGGTGACCAGTGACACCACACTCCACATCAGCTGACATTACAGGAATTATCTTTATGACAGCTATTGTAACAGAGGATCTAAGCAGTCGCCGATTCGCGTACGAACGAAGAGGTGTTATCTCTGAGGTCCGTGAGAACGCCATCTCAGCACCAGGAGTCAGCATTACAACGCCCACAAGTATTCTCTTACAAGGATAAAACTTAAAACTCACGCCGAAATATATATTAATCAGTTCTTCCCCGCACTATTATTAATTAATATTCTAAATAAACTATATTTAATTAACCTATACAAATAAATTAGCGGAGGAGGGGGGAAGAGAGATTACATATTCTGCCTTCCAAAACCTTAATTTAGGAAAAAAAGGTACATTTTCTCATTGTAAGCCTGCTAAAAATTATTACACCAAATGACATAAATTAAAGGAATCAATTTAAAACACTTTTCAACATTGCTTATATACTTCGAGACATAGAATAAAATAAATCTATTTGTTTATTCAAATACATTTTATATGGAAGACAATTCGAACTCCCAACTCCCCCCCCCCCTCATTTAACTAATCTCCGCAAGATAAATAATCTGCTTTTATGTTTACAGTTAAAGACACTCAACCCCTAGGAAGCATGGCCATTCCTAGAAGTATGACTCATATGATAAATAATAAAGATATCTGATAAGGAACTAGATATAAGCCCTTCACCACGAGCGGAGGTCATTCTGGTGTTAGCCGAGAGTCGGTCTAGTCGTAGGGTTAGAAGGCTGTCTTAGCCTTAGTTAGTTTTAAGTTAGTTTAATTTAGTAATAGTTAGTCTGTTGTAAATTATAATATACTTCTGTTTAGAGAAATAAAGTTATTTTTCAAATATCCGAGAACAAGAGATTTAACTTACGACAGAAATTGCTGTGAATATATTTGTTTTTCAGCAAATCAATACTTCTATTGTATTCAAACAAATATTTATTTTTGTTTGACGGACATATGTTTCCGCCTTCTTCAGGCGCCAGGTAAGAAGAGTCGGTGCAACACTCGGTGGCAGGTTCACCCATCTGTCAGACACAAGTACTGAGTGGTGGGGGTGTCTTAGCTATCCACATTTCTAACGGAGACACAACCGGCGCTAGGCTCAGTGCGGAGTCTCGCCTAGAGAGTAACACGGCGACAGATCAATCGGAGCTGAGTAGTTAGCCGGCCGGACTCTCATTAGCCTCAATTGTCTGCGAGGTAAACATATTTACAGAGGCGGAGAGACGTCGCCCTCAACGCCCGCGATCACGACAGTCCTAGATCAGTGGCTACGTCTCCCGAGTTCCCTCTACAGAAATAAACAACGTCCCTTCATAGGAAGTATGGATATGGAAGAGAAGTACCTGTGTACGCTATGCAGATCTCCCTTCTTTCGCAACATAAATAAGAGCAAATGTTTAATTTTGTCTAAAGAGCTAGAGAGGACAATTTGGGTGAAAAAGAAGACCATTCTCTTGGGTGCTTGTACAAGATTGTACGGAGAAGAAAGAATGGGTGAAGTAATCAATCCTTTCAGTTACATTCCTCAATATGTTACATTAATATCAATCAATACAGTACTACGCTACTTTAGCTTAGATTTCGTGTGAACGACTCCTCATCCCTCATCCTTTATTTCATATATATATATATATATATATATATATATGTATATAGTAATAATTTTCCTATANTATATATATAGTGATCCTATCTATTACTAAAATTGCCCTCATAGGCTTATAAAATTAAATGAAATTAATCACTTGCTGTAACAATAGCAACTACAGTCCTTAATATATGTATGTATGTATAATTAAATACATAAATAAAATAAAGAAATAGAAAATAAGAATTACTTACAAATAATTAATGAATTAATTGAAAATGAAAAGTACAAATTCGCTCATTTACATAGAGTTCTCAAAAGAACTTGCTAATTACTGATTAGCACTGATACCTTCGGCACTGCAAGGGCTACGATCAGCCCGACGCTATGAGGCACGCGATCTGACATTGGATCTGTTACTGAGTAACACTAACTTATCACTGACCCGGGGGCCGCTGGCGAGCTACTTTTATAACTTTGTTTAAGAGATGAGGGCTGGAAGATTTTTAACGATTTCTAAGGAATCCTACTTCCCTTCACTGCAAAGGAAGCAGGTGGCCTCCTTCTATAACCCCTTCCAGTACTGTCAGGGCCTCACGCCACCTACTTCTCTAGTCTTCAACAGTATATTCATATATATATANTTTTAACGTGATATATATATATATAACTTGAATATTTTAGTTAAGTTACATATCCAAAATGGTTTCGCAAGTTGAGAAAACTTAAATCGGTAGTAAAGTGACACCATTCAACGTAACTGTTCTTTTCTTATTCATCGTCTTATTATAAATATTCTATTTTGAACAAATTTCAATGAATTTATTAATTATTTCAAAGAATACTAAAAAGTTCATAACAGCACTAAAATAACAGCTCATGGAAGGCGATCATTTTAAATAATAAAAACTGGATTTTGCCTATTGCATATGGTAATGTGGTAATTAAAATGTCCATAAAAACTCCGTAATAACAAATACTGGACTATGTTCAGTTTTCGACTACGTTCTTCTGGTGCCACATTTCAATTATTTTTTCCAAATAATTGTTACTTAAACCTGGGAAAAGAGAGGGTCGGTTCACAGAAACGCATTTTTTACATAAACATAATATGCATTGTAAGAAAAAATCTAATTTATGCTTAATGTCGATCGGAAACACGGATTGTAAGTGTAAATTTGAAATAATTGTGAAACAAAGTAGTCGAAAAGATGTAATTTTTCTGTGACTGACAAATTCCTCACATGTATTGAATATATCTATCTCTTCGAAGAGCTGAGAATCATTGCCACCCGGTAAATTAAACATTTCTTTAAATAATAAAGAATAAATACGAAACCAAATACTTCTACAGGCCGTTGAATGTTTATAGAAATAATGTTGAGTAAATAATTTATTTAGCTTTTATGGAAAATAATGAGAGAATAAAGGACACGTTATTAAAAGCAATCAAAATACTTAAGTAGTATAATGAAGCTTTAATAAATATTTTATAATGTCCTACCCCTTCCCCTCAAAAGAGCTCTGTTTACTTCATCAAAATAGGAAATAATGATTTTTTAACAAAACAAAAATTTATAATATTTGGATAAAGAGAAAACAAATACAAGTAACAAAATAATTACAAATAGTTGCTCAGATTTCATTTTAAAAAAATTCATAGCCAAATAATATTGTAGGGAATAACAGCCTCCAAACATAGAGATTTTAACCCCGACTATCAAAGAACAATAATATTAATTTAGAATTTTGTTTCTTTTTTTACCGTATATATTACCTTAAATGTTTTTTGTTGGGATCAGGTCAAGGTAGATAAAAAAAAAATCTTATTTAAAAATTGAGAATTTTTTTAATTAAATGCCAACGTTTATTTATTAAATTATCTGCCAACATTTCGGCTTACATTGTAAGCCATCTTCGCTCTGATAGCTCTTATCATAAAGACGAGAGGGGACGTCGTGTTACTGTGAAGATGGCTTACAATATAAGCCGAAGCATTGGCAGATAATTTAAAAAATTCACAATTTTTAAATTTGTATTTTTTTTTCTAATTCCTTGACCGAACCACAACAAAAACATCTAATAATTTATTTTTTTGCTAGGCCCAGCATCATGAGGACTAATAACGGGCTGGTCCGGGATGCTGTAAGGCATTCACTCGGACTGGAGGGTAGAGTTATTGAGTCCAGGCCTTTGTACTAATGAAAGCAGCTGGAGGGAGAAAGTGCAGTCGCCTGGGCCCATTTCAGGGAAGAGGAGGGTACCTCGATCAGTCAGCTAAGGAGGGGATGTGTTACATCCTTGAGATGTGCTGATTCCTCGGGGAACGGCTACCAGCTGCACTGCTACTAGGTAACTGCACTGCTACTAGGTAGCTGCGCTGCTACTAGGTAGCTGCACTGCTACTAGGTAGCATTTACTGAATCTCAGTAAATTCAATACAACACTTTTATACATTGAATACACCACCTAGGAACATAGCAACTCTGAACACTTATAGTTAGATGGTTCCATCCCGTTATAAACAACCATGAATGGGGAAAGCTTCTATTTATCGATAAAAGCTTGCCCTGGGCGGAACTTGAACCAGTAGGATTGCGAGACCCGAACGGATCCTATGAACTGCCCTAGCACCCCCAATAATATTTTTAAAATGGGAAATAGAGTTATAACAGCCTACAGTAATGAAAATAAGTCGTTGTTGCGGATGGTTTTTAATTCTCAAGAAGTATTTATTATTAATACAAAAAAATTCACACTCTAACATTGGAAAAACTATTAGCCCACATGATTTTTTTAATTTAATACATATACAATTGTTGGAGAGATTATCTAAGCTGTCTTGGTGGTGCAGAGGTTTAGCGCGCCTACCCGAAAAGTGGAAGACTCGGGTTCGATTTCCGGCTAAGGTAGTAAGAATTTTTTTCTGGCTCCCAGTGCATGTCTTGTAAATTAATACATAAAATTACACGAATATAAAGCAATCAATTGATTTTAAAAAAATAAACAAATACATTTAACAACCCCCATAACTCTAGTATTCAACCGTACACGTAAGATAAAGGTATAGGCTTTCTATATTTGAAAGCACTTCCTGGATTCCTAGCTTAGTACCACTAAACCAGTAGAACTGAACCAGTCCTACTTCTAATACCAGAAGAGCCGGATAAATTGGGAATGTGAGTGTATGTGTGTGATTGATTCAAAAATGCGGAGGTATTAGCAGGGAGTAATCTTAGTTAGAAAAGTTGAATGGTTAAATGCACTTAATGTACTTGATTCCTGTTGTACCTGTTTCAGTATATCGTTCATTAAATTATAAGACAGACATGACTACTGGAATATATTACTTAAACGTCAAAACAAGCAATAAGGAGAAAATTCTTTTTTTGAAAACACAGCTGCAAAGGAAAAATTGCAACAAATTTGCAAATCTTTGTGCTACAAATGCTAAAACATTACTCATTCTCACACAAGCCCTTAGATATAAGATTTTATGGTTTTCATGAGATCTAAGAATAACAAGGCATATTGACCACAAAGCAGACAGGAGCTATATAAACTGAGCTAATTCCAAAATATCGCAGTTAATGAATATTTACATTTGAACCCTTCATATCATGTAATCCTCCATCAGAGAGAAAATAAAATATATTCTTTATCAAAAACAAATTTGGCTTCAGTTTCATTGCTCTAAACCAAATATAACGCCCACTGGAGCGAAAAACATTTTTCCTCCCACTTGGCAGTTAATCTCCAGCCCTATTTGTCCGATCTCTCTCAAAAACAAACTCTGCCTTTATTTTTACATTTAAAATCGACGATTCAATATATTTTAAAACTCCTTCCTGGACATAAAGATAAAAATTTACCATAACCTCCACACATTTCGTGTATATCTGCTCAGTACTTTATCAATATGTATGCGCAGGGGGAAATTCCCCATGGAGTGAACAGAAGAAAATGAAGACGCACTTAGAACATGCTCGACGTGAGCCTTGCTCTACTGAATTGCCAAAACTGCGTAGACCTGGTCAGCTCAAGGGCAGAGAGAACGAGATTAATGACGAAAGACTTCCTGCCGGACCCGAGCAACGTACGACCGTTGCGAAAGTCGCTTCAAGCAGCAAGAGTCTGTTGGAAGGGACGGAGTGAGGCTGCGGAATCAGGATCAGACGGTAGACGACCAATCAGGTGCGTTATCCAGTAACAACAACCCCCTTGGGGTAGCTTTCATAAATGTCAAGCGCCTCACCGGCATATAGACAAAATAAATATCAAATATATATAAACCAATACGGTCTTTAATTTACTGACAGTTTTCCTGAAAAAAAACGAAGTCACTATCAACAATTTTAGTACAAAATGGCAGACCTAACTTAAATTTTCAAAAATTGAAATTTTTTAAAAAATATGAATATAAATGAGATATATCGAGTAATAATCTACGTAGGGGAAAACACAACTGCAACGAATATAAGCTAATTAGTATGTTCCATTGAACTTGAACATCCATCAAGAATAAATAGCTAAGTTGTTAGCGAAGGCTGAAAAGGCCACCGAAGGAAAAAAAAAAAAAAAATTGCTGACAATGGCAAGAAAGTAAAATTTAAACGCTCTACCTCACATTTTCCTTTTGAATACATCTCCCTCATTAAAAATCTTTTGCGAAAAAAATATTTACATCTTTTGTTGTGATGTTATGCTATTTTTCAGTTTTTGTTTTTTTGTAATACAAAACATAATGTAGATAACAAATTATTCTAGGTAAACGACTTAAAAACAACTGACTTTTGTAAACAAATGACTAACAAACAAAATAGCGTTTAGAGATAAGCAAATCCTTCAATAGGCTAAGAGCGCATTCTATTGGAATTAAAANAAATGTAGTAGAGAATTTAAAAAATAAAGAATAGTCCCCTTGAATTTTCTCTGGCAAATGGCAACTTGTTTTTTTTCTCGAAAATTTAAATATCCCTTGTGCATTCTAAGCATTTGTAAATTCCATCCACTTAAAGCAATTTTTTTCAGTTGATCTATCTGTAGGTTGCACAATTTTAGGTGTGTGGGTGAGTATACATATAGATATTTATGTATTTATTTATATAAATTTCGTATTATTCTTTACTGAAGAAACTCTGAGCTTAATTAAAACTAAGACTCATTAGAATGCATTTAAAAAAATAAACTTTGCGATATGAAACTTTTTTCTCAAAATTAGATTTAAAAAGACATTAAAGACATATAGCCTCTATCTGATATCAATTTAAGTTATGTACGTGATATTATGTATATTTATAATATAATTATATTCAGATGCAATAAATATAGTAATTTCGAACGAACTATAGTTTTATTTTTTTTAAATATGGTCTATAGAGAATTAAAAAATATTTTAAACGTTTTGCTGTGACAGGAAGGTAAGTAACAGGATAGATTGAGTTCCTTGATGGAAATCTCCCGGTTAAGAGGGAGCGCCTTTCAGTACAACACTGAAATAACTTTTATATGATCTCTTTGATGCCATTTATTTAAAATTTCCCAAATGTAAAGCCACAGATAGCAGATGAAATAGATTATAGAAAACAATAGCTGAGCTATTAGCTGTAGGGGCAGGGTAAATACAGGGGCGGGAGAGTGGCAACTACCCTCAAATGGAAGGGAATCGGAAGTGGAGGAAGAGTTTCCGATCGATAGCGCAAATAATTCATAGCTACAATCCTGTAGGTGAGGTGGTGGGGGTGAGGGGGTAAGTGGCCTCTCTGGTGGTGGTGGTGGTGGTGGTGGGGGTAAGTCAGTCTGCCATGTCTGATCCAGGGATAACTATAAATACAGCAATGGGAGTATTCATGGGGCACGAATGAGGTGGTTCGGAGGTTATAGGAACGAATATACCTTCTCCATTTCAGAGCAAGTGAGAGTCCAGCCAACTCTTACAGATACATATCTTTTCTTCGAGTTCTTCGTCAGAGAACTAAACAAGATTAAAGTTGGATAATTACTTTCACACCTATTCTGTGCTATACTTGTTTTGTCAGAGCGTTTTTGTTATTTTTTTGTTGTTTTTTTAATGCTGTTTTCCTAAAATTAAACCTGTATTTAATTGTATTTCACAGGTGATACATTTACTAGGCCATTGATTAAACTTGATTCGACAGATGTTCTATATAAAAAATGTTACAAATCAAAAACAATTAATGCGAGGGAATAGAATAAAAAATCTATCTGTCCTAGCCAGGAACCTAGATCTCCAAACGAAGTTTGTTTAAAATTTACGTGGGATAATATACCACAACTAAATTAATATTTATACAAGTTACAAATCAAATGAAGCATACGTTCGATAATAGTTTAAATAAGACCATTGAGGTGAGAGTCTTAAGGTTCTTCAGAAGAAAAAAAAAATTCTAAAATATCTAATGAAATAAATGAATAGGTTTACATAACAAATAAAACTACTGAATAATTTATATACGATGTTGATGAGGACTAAAAAAAAAAAAAAATTAGAAATGATTTGCAACTAAATAGGTAACAATCGCGAATTGCAATGTACAATATTACTACATAAATAAAATGCTTGATTACTTCTTTCCAATTAGAGATAATAAATATATTAGAATATATAAGAAAAAAAATCTTGAAACCTGAGCAACTTATGTCATGTTTCAACTTGTCAAACACAATTTGATTATATCACAATTATTATATATTAACGAATCCTCTTTGTATATGATGAACTCTTCACTTCATTAAGTAATACAATCTTAAATATGTAACAATATATATAAACTGCGAACGTTACTATAACCGTCTTTATGTATGTAAATATTTACTCTATTTAGATAAATATAATTATATAGATTTAAGATAAATAAAATAGATAAGTACATAAATGCCAATGAATCACATACAACATATGAAGATTCAGATGAATCACAAAACGAAGTTCACATACCAAGTGTATGCATATACATAATTCAAACTTAAGAGAATAGGTTGCAATATACAAAAGAGAGCCAAAACAACGTTAACAAAACGCCATGTCCAAAAAGACAAAGACATACACGTCAAAGAGCACCAAGAGAACAAGAACGAGCCTGCATGTGCATCGCGTTTCTACCTTCATTCAGCTAAATCCCTTTGAAGTGACACTGAGGGTTCTTAGATTGTTCATGGGAACACCCAGCCCTGATTGGGAACCGTTCTTCAATGGTACCGGGGAAGAATCAGTCGGCCAGAAAGGTGTTCTGGCAACCCACATTCGTGGTATTAACTCATCTCCAAGGTGTTTTCCCATGCTGGGACTAGAATTTTTTTTTTTTTTTACGCATATATTTTAGTTTTGTAAAGGAAAATTGACGATTCCAAAAATAGAACTATTGAATATAGGAATTTGAGTTCAGAAAAGAGTAATTAATTTTAATTGAGAAGTTACAGCAAATGTAAATAAATTTTGCAAAGTTATATCAATTTATTTTATGAAAATTCGTCAGCCTTACTCATTTATTTGCAATTTACGAGCTACCAGAATATTTTTCTTTGTTCATTTGTTGTTTTTGTTGTTGTTTTTTTAACGTGGTGAAGAAAAGTTGCCTGAAAACTGAATCAATAGAAAACCATACTAATGCAATGGACGAAGGGAGGTTTGTGAACCCTTCTTAATGTCTCGTGGAGACAAAACGCCTCTTATGTGTGCCGCTTAAAATAAATGGGGACCTGGTGACTGGCCAACAACACGTGAATTCCTAGCCAACCACACACACCTCCACGAAAAATCTCCATAGTTAACTCCGAAAGCAGTCTCAAGTAAATGCCGAACGCACGGTGAGAATTATATACAGCCGACTGAACATTAGGCCCTTGAATTGGTTAAAATTAGATAAAGGCAGTAACAGAACAGGCTTATTGGGAAAACTTCTGAACTTATTTCAGCTAAGAGTGAATTATAAATAAATATACAACGAATTAAATGAAATACAATTTTTCAATTAAAAAATGGGTAATAAAGCGCAAAGTGTTATAGTAATTAATTTATTTAAGAGTAAGGAAGCTTTACTTTATAACTAAAAGTCCGCCACTACACAGCTGCGTAGTCTGAGCTGATATCCAATTTGTCATTAAAGATAGATAAGAGTAAGTGAGGAATTTTAATTTACAAAGGGCATGCATAAGGTGCATAACATACAATGACTTGTTAGTAAGGGATCGCGAACTCGTCGTAGTTTACATACGTATATTTATTCATTAATATTTTACACAAAGGTTATGCGAATAAAAATTTTGGTTTCTCTCTAAGCCCCCCTTTCACTCATTCAATTTCAGCCAAAAATGAATTATCTCAAGGGTTTTAAATGAAGAACCTAATTATCGAATTTGGTTTTCATATTTTAAAAATAAAAGGACCCGAATAACACTCGAATTTATATCCAGATACATCTCTCATAATAACATTATACACATTTTTGTACTACAAATTTTTTCGTAATACTAATATTAACAAAGATAATAGAATTTTAAATTTCATTATCCTTTAAAATCCCTATCTCTCCCGACCGATTTAGCTATTGACCAACTCGTTCAATGTTTTGCTAAAAGAAATTTTAATTTTAAATTTAATGTATTGAGAGTACACAACTCCCAATGGGGGAGGTGGATGGCTAAGGGATTGCTAAGGTGGATTGCTAAGGTTTGCTAAGGAGGAGGAGGATTGCTAAGGAATTGCTAAGGAGAAGGAGGATTGCTAAGGAATTGCTAAAGAGAAGGAGGATTGCTCAGGGATTGATAAGGATTGCTAAGGAAGATTGTCAAGCTAAGGGATTGCTAATGTATTGATAAGGATTGCTAAGGAGGATGCTAAGNAATGAAACTTATAATTCTTTGTTAACCTACACAATATTCAATATTTTAATAATTTGTACAATAAGAAGACTAATTATTATAGTAATATTAGAGAAATTCCTATAGCTTTCAATAACCACAGGAGGTCAGAACAGGGTGTCTTCCTGTAGATAGCCGTTCCTCCCAAAAGATTGACAGGAAGGTTAAATAAATCTTTATATCTTTATATCTTGAGAAATCAAAATTAGAAGTTTGAAAACGTTTTAATAGTAGATCGGCTGTTACATTGATTCCAAATTATACAGTATAGTTTGTCAAAAACAAATAACTATGATTGGGGTTTTACCCTTGAAATAACGGACACTGAAGTATCTAGTGAATAGAACGTCACAAGGGATATATTGAAAATATTGTGAATTATACAATAAATAATCCTCTTACAAACAAGAGTCCAATAAGTAATGAAAATTGATTCAAAATCTTAACATTTATAATGTAAGAATAAAACTCTATTATGACAGTTGTCATATTTGACATTTGAAAGAATGGATTTAGTGTTAACAGTTGCATGACAAATTATTCGGAATTTTTTTTTTTACGAGTGAAAATCTTTATATTTCTTAATTTACACCGTAATGATTTTTTTATTCGGCAAAATCTAACAAACACTCTTTAATGTGTTCAGCAGCAAAATCATTAACCCACACACACGCACGCACGCACACACAAAGACATTCGATCACACACCACCAAGGCACAGTAGTCTAGTGATTTGGTGAGAGACACATCTCCAAACCGCTGAATCATTAAACTAACATACGGCTGCGACAAGGTAAATAAACATATCATAAAATAAATAAATAGTGAAGTGAAATGAATATCAAAATTATTCAAACCTCACAAAAATTACGGTTAGAGGAAAACGTCCGTCACGCAGGATTTGATTTCCCATTGTTTCTTAGAGGGATATACAAATAAAAGTAAAATATGATTTATAATGTTTTATATAAAATTTCTTTTAGAACAATAATGAAAAAAGTATAAACAACTAAAGTTGGATCTAGACGGGCCGGGTAGGAAGAGTTGGGGAAACGTCAACCTATCGTACACTCGTAAATTTCTTCCTTAATAAGCATTTTTCGTATTAAAAAATAAATAAATAAATAAGTAAAGTTGCGTTTTTAAAAACATTAGAAAATTACATTTATTATGTCTTGTAAAATTTTTCGTTTTTTCGTTAATTAAATAACAACGAATATATTACGATTATAAATTTAGGACTGAGTATATCCCCTTTTTTTCCCATATGATTTTAACAAAAGATTAATTTCTTACTAAGATTTGTAATAAAAAGACTGAATATCAAATTTGGCTTCAATTTCTAAAAATAAGAAGGTTTGCCTATTCCTCGAAATTAAAATATTAAATATCTTCCTTATTATGCGTTTTTAATTTTTACATTTTATAGGATATTCGTATTTTTTAAATTAAAAATTTCTATACATTTTTTTGTCTTATTATCTACTTAATCTATTCATAACGAAGATATAAAGATTTTTAAATCTAACTCCCTCTCCCCCACTCCCAATTTCAGTCATTAACGATCTCATCCAACAGTTTCCAAAAAGATGCTCAAATACCGAATATGGTTTCAATAATTTAAAAATTGTGCGCGTACATATTAAAATATTGAAGACGTTGATATATATATATAAAACTTA
>KZ806998.1:650445-676580 GCA_000696205.2 Oncopeltus fasciatus
TATATATATCTCCAACGATGGATCGTGAAAGATTAAAAGAGTTTTGAATACTTTCTTCAACATATTTTTGGTTATTCAATTTCATTAAACATCAGAAATGTTATAACAAAACCTTGACCTACTAATTTATGGGAAACACCCTTCAATTAAGCTGAGTAAATATCTCGTTTAACTCAGTACAATAAATGCCCTACTTAAAAATTAAATAAAATAAAATAAAAAAATAATTTTAAGCTGCAAACCTAGAAATAGAATTAGGGTCTCACTAACTAACTGCTCCGGTTTATTTGCCTTAAGTATTAGGAAGACTATGTAAATAATTTTTTAATTTATTTCTTTATTTTAAGAGTAATTTCACACTTATAATTTCTCCATTAACATTTTTATGAAAAATTGCGTCATAGTAGGAAAGTGAATTACCCTATGAAAAATTTGCTAAAATGTCCAAAATTAACGGGGGAAAAAAAGCATAACAATTAATTAAAATTTAAAGAAAGAGTTTAGACTTAATTTCTGGTAGTTCTAAAAGTATTGCCTAAATAATCCTAAAAATGAAACCCCCAAAGCAAATGGTATACGAACATCAACTCTGGAACAAAAGAAGCGACGGCGTACAACGGCCTCATTGAACATGATGAATTAGGGGCACACGCGTGTGCCTGCAAGCTGAGACAGGTAACTACTGAGCTCTGTATGACATGACGTCATGACAACGCCTGATAACGAGTAGCTGATAAGGAAAAGTGACTGGGGAAATTTGTGAGGCTGGGATTCTGCTTGTCTACCATTCTATATGTAAGATATGCTATATATCTTACGAAAAACTCACTAAAATATTCTCAGCTTGACGAGAGAAAATTAATCATGTTAATTTTTTTTCAATTTTAAGCAAGTACTTTGATAAAAGGTATTATCTAACCTACAGAAAATCTAATTGAAATAATAAATAAGTTCTAATAAAAGCAGAGAATAAATCTAGTTCATTCCGTACGTATGACGACTACATTTGTCATTGGACACAAGTAATCAAATTTAAATAAGTTTAAAACTTACCCTGTCATTTATTTTTGTTAAACAGTCGAGGCAAATTTTATTTATATTTACAGAAATATTCTTAAATGATAAGCTGTGTATAAATACTTTACTACTCTTGGAAAACCTCTATTGATGTTTGCCCGGTGCCATAAAAAAAACAACAAAAAAACCTTTACTCTATTTCAATTCCTCGTACGAGATAATGCGTTATCCCTTTACTACTTGAAGTTATCTTAATTGAATTTAAAACATCATTAGAATCAAGAGTTATTTTTAGATTACATATTTAAAACAGATTTTTATTATTGTAATGATATTATTATTAAATAAAAATATTTCTAGAAGATAAAATGAAATTATTGGAAAAAGAAGAGAAAATCAAGATCTTCAGATTCTAATTATAGAACGATGAAAATTATGAGAGTAAGACGTCCAGTTAGAGAAAAGTATCTATTGAAAGGCAAAAATCACTAAGTCGATAAATGTTATCAAAAAGGAGAGTTTTGGGTTTGGAGATCATTAGTAGAGAATTTGTTGGGTACGTTCAAAGTTAATCCAAAAATACACAATTTTAAAAAAGTGAATTTTTTATTATATGCCTCATGCAAGGCTATTAATATACAAAGTAGTAGAAAACATGAAATAAATACATATTATTTAACTACCATACCTTCTATTATCCGTCTTCATTGGAATCTGCAAACCATCTTCTGTTGGCGAGCGCTTTCGGACATTGTCCATCTTCTGGCCGAATACATGTGTTCACTGTCACTGCCACTGTTCAACTGTTGAATACAGACAGTGACAGTGAACACATGTATTCGGCCAGAAGATGGACAGTGTCCGAAAGCGCTCGCCAACGGGAGAGGATGTACAAAAACCAATGAAGACGGAGAATATAAGGTATGAGAGTTCTATATTCATTGGTGGTAGAAATAATAATAACCCTTTAGATTATTTACATATTATTTACATTAGTAGAGAATTCGTTCGGTCAAGATTGATCATGGCTGTTGATATACAATATCGTATTAAAACATGAGAAAAACAAAGAAATGTTTTCGTAAAATAATAACAATATTTCTTACGAAACATTTCATATCATTTTTGTAACGTTAAGTTAATGAAATAATAATTTAAATCGTATAGTTTTTTTGACTGCCCATGTTTCTATCGACATTGTATTTCAGCAGTAATGAAGATGGCTAACAATGTAAGTCGAAACATCGGCAGATAATAAAAATACACTTTTTTTTTTTTTTTAATTTTATACTTCTGGATCAACTTTGACCAAACAGAGTCTCTACTAATAATCTCCACGGTCAAGAAACTCTCTGTAAGATTTTCATTATAGTAACAAAAAAAAAAATTATTTGTAATAATTTAACGTAACTAAAAGTATGAGATGTGTCTGAAAACAATAACAATATGTGGAGAAAGTTCACCACACATATCATGAAGGCGAGGTTTCATCAGCCTTGAAGATGGCTTACAATGTAAGCCGAAACGTCAGCAGATACAAAAAAGCTAAGATATTTACAATTTTTTTTTTTTTATCAACCTTTATTGAAAACCAACAAATTCTCTACTGATGTTATCGTCTCTAAGCTACTTAAAACAAGTTATCCCCCTAAAATATGAAATAAGGCATTTAGAAGAGACATTTATTATCTACATTATACGAATCAAAGCCATTTTTTGTAGAATCACTTTGTTTTCATAAAACACTCATGAATAACAACAACCGAATGAGATCAAAGAATTCGACAGTGACCAACTGGATTTTCATTTAATTCAAATTGATATTAAACGATTGAGAAAAGATGAGAGGTAGGACATTACAAATTTATAGGAAAATCCGATGAAACATGATATGGCAAGGTCAGTTTTCATAAAGGTCAAAAATTGAAATCAGCGTCGGTTCAACCAAAATTCTCTGACGCCTCTTTAGAGCCAGTGACATAGTTGGAAACCATCCCGACGCGAGAAGGATGCGTTATAGAGCAATGAGGCGGCCGAGGCGATGTCGGTCGGACGTCGAACTGACCGCAGTAGTGATTACTGAGCAGATTGGGGATGCCACAGGGACCCCCCAACAGACTGGACAAGGCGCGTTGTGCAAACCAGGAGATGAGCAGTATTTGTGGAGGATGGACTGAACACAACACACTTCACGCTGCTACAATAACACAACATTTTAAAGGATCCTCACAAACTCATAAGTGAATGAAATCGTCGAAAAATAACGTTCAAACGAAATAATCCTGTTTGAGAGTGGTATCACTGGTCACCTCCTCTCCTCATGTGACTCTCATAAATGTCATTTATTTTTCTATTATTCATTGTTATCAAATTACAAAATGTTTTTATTTATTTTTAACAGAATGTAATATATAAATAAAGGTTATAAAAAAATTTAAAAAAATAATCCTGAACTATCTTCTTTATATACTACTTATATATAAGCATTCTGGTGGGCAACTAATGGCAAAGAGATAGGACCGGGTCGATATCATTCATGACGAGGAGTCAAACTCGCCCATTGTATGAAAGTTAATCTTTATAGCAACCTAATTTCTAATTATTTATTTAAAAAAATCACTAATATTTATCAGGGTTGGATTTTTAAATTTCCCGTCAACTTTACTTTCACTATGACATTATTAAACTAAAAATATTCATATAAAAAATATAATCTTATAGCCAATTAATGCGAGGGAAAAGAATAAAAAATCTATCTGTCCCAGCCTTGGCTCGATCCTGGATCTCCTAATTTCCGAGCTGGTATGCTGCGAATTGTTTAAAATTTACGAGGGATAATATACCACAACAAAATTAATATTTATAATCTTATAGCTTGTATGAACTGATTCCAATATTTTTTATAGTTATTTGCTATTCAAGTATACTCCTCTTCTTTATATTATTTTAATAGCCGCAACAACAATTTTTTTTTCTTAAACGGATTAATCACATAAAATAAAAATTAAAATTAAAAGGAAGTTTAGGATTTTATAGCTTGCATTTTTAATATAATTATATCTCTTACCCCTTATTTTTTTCGAGTTAACAAATTTTGACATATAAAATGATTAATGAAGAAATTGTCAATTGGATGTTGTAATATAAATGTAAATCCTTAATAATTCACTCATCCAAAATAGGAGAATCAATTAACATAAAAAATAAACAACAGTTAAATTTAAAACAAATCATATGCTAAACCTATTCTCGCTAATAGAAAGAGCAAATTAAAAATTGAAAAAAAAAAACCTTTGATGAATTATTGTCGAAATGATTAATAATAATACAATATCACATGCTCAAAATATGATTCTCTGCAAATTTTTATATCAAAATCTTCGAAAAACATATTTCAAGTTGACACAGGATGGAACTAGAAGACAAGCAGTTTTTTTTTTCTCTCTCGGAGATCCAAGAGGCAGAAAGAGAAAAGAAAAAAAAAACAAGTTAAACTTTTCTCTTCATCTACTTTTAGACCTGTTACAGAAAGTTAGGAAGAGACAAATCATTTATCTACCAATCCGATAATCTTTAATATATCTGAAAGAAAAAATAAAGGTGTATCTGCTAAGTTCTTGCCCCAAGGAATTTTAAAATAATTATTCAGATATGTGCAGTTAAAATATCCTAATACGCACGTACATTTTTCTTTCCTTTAATAACTGGTGTTAATACTACAATTATTAAAAAATATAAATTTAAAATAACGATAAAATATAAAAATAAATAATATTTAAATACAAATTTGGTAGCTTTTATTTCTCGTTTAAAGCCCGCTCAGGGAGGGACAAGATTTTGTAGCATAACTGCGAAAGATGACGAATGAAACCCGATATTGGATCGGCTTGTTCCAATCAGAGAAATTTTTGTGAGGTTCGTTTTCAGAAATAAATAAAGGATAGACAGGAAGTAGGTTAATGTAACTAAAATATATTGAAAAATGCGTCGCTCTCATTGGTGGGAAATGTTTTATAGGTTCAAATCTCTCTCACCTCTAGTAAATCAATAGTTTCTTGACGATGTTCGTTAAATATTTTAAAATACATTAGTAAATAATCTAAAGGGTTATTAACACTACCAATGAATATAGAACTATCATACCTTCTATTATCCGTCTTCATTGATTTCTCAAAACATCTTCTGTTGGCGAGCGCTTTTGGACATTGTCCATCCTCGTGGCCGAATACATTTGTTCACTGTCACTGTCTGTATTCAGGCAGTTAAAACCAATGAAGACGGATAATAGAAGTGTGATAGTTTTATATTCATTGGTAGTCATAATAACCCTTTAGATTATTTACAAATTTGGTATCTTGAAAAATGTATTATTTTAATAGCTTTTCTAATTTTCATATAAAATAAACACAAATATGGAGATAACGACTTTCGAGTTTTATGAGGAGAAGACTATCAGGAATTCGGTCTCGGGAGATGAAGACTTAAAAACTAATTTGTAAACAAAAAAGTTTTTATTTTATCCGACGTTTTGGCATAAATTTCAGGCTCTCATCAGAGGTGAATAGTAAAAAAAAAAAAATAATAATATAGAAACATGTATATATGTCATAATCTAACACATAAATTAATAAACGAAAATATAAAACTTCGTGTAATCGACAATATAGAAGGCATGAAAACTGGGAACTGAACATGCTTAAGAGAAAAAAAAAATTATACATAATATTCTGAGGGTAACATACCAAATATGGTGATGGGGAGTGACAGAGACACCTGCTCTACCGAGACTTAATCATGACTGATCTATTTTCCAATTTGAGAGATGTGGAAGGGAACAGGAAAGGGATGTAGGAGAGGGGTCGGATAAGAGGGGTTCAGGTGCCCTGAGGTTCATGGAAATATCACTGTATGGGGGAAAGAATTAAGGGTCCGGAGTGAAATACCGAAATGCTACGGGGTGGTATTATGGTGATTTTTGTTTAAAATGTGAAAAATATTACTGTATGTGGAGGAGATATAGTCTTTGTCTGTTTTTTCATTTATTGGGTTTTGATCTAAATGCATGTGAATAGGCTCAGCTATAATCGTTTCTTGAGGTATAATTTTTTGGTTACAAATTATTTTTTAATTCTTCAGCTCCCAAGCCCGAATTCCTGACAATCCTCTCCTCATAAAACTTAATATTTTTCCAAGGAAAGTGAAAAGCATAGAAGTAAAAATCATCCTAAAATCTTAAATGATATGCGGCAGGAAAAAAAGGATTAAATTAATGCGAATGAAAGAAAAAATTACAAAAATAACAAAAAAAAAAAAAAATAACAAATAAAATATATAATTATCTTATTAATCTTATCATGTGCAAATCTAATAGGATTCTAACCTAACACAGACCGACGCCTATGCCGTTCTAATTCGGGGATATTGAAAAACAAAATACTATATTAATTTTTACACAATTCTCTCAAATTTAAAAAATGGAGAAAGTTAACATTTCAGGTTTTGCTTGTACAGAATTCTCTCCAATTATGTAAGAGCTCACATGGACAAACCTAAAAACAAACTCTTGGAGGAAGAAATGATGGAGATACAACGAGAACTATGAGATCAAAAAATGTAGTTTTCAACTCATTGACTATGAGATAGAAGCTGAGGTGAATAGATGCAATTGTCTCGTAGCTTCTTTCATTAGAAAAAATAATAGAAAAAAAATCATAATATAAATAAAACCTAGCTAGGTATATATCTAGGTATGCATAATAATAATAATTTAAATTAAGATTTTAATCCTTAAAACAACCACTATAGCATCCTTCTGATATTTCTTATATTTTATTAGTTAATGACATTGGTAACATTTTTAATTTTATAAAAAGCATTTGACTTTCGGCTAGCAGTTTTTAAAAGTTTACTTCAGTAATTTAGTTTAAAAAGGTACAGATTAGTAAACGCCTGAAAAATAAAGCTTACCTTGACTCCTAAAGTCTCGAACTAAAGCAACACTTTAGATAATATCTATTTCAGATCCGGACAAAACTAGGAGGACTAATGCTCAACTCAGCGTTTGTCAAATGGAACCAACCCCGAGGAGAGAGGATTTGATGAATCTACACATTCACGAAATTCTACTCGATTTACGAATTAAACTTGTCTTGAAGCGTTAAATATCACATTTTGGGAATAATCAATACTCGGCACGCTAAGAAAATAATCTGAAGCAAAATGAAAGACATAAACATTTAGTCCTACGTTATAAAACCGATTCGTTTCATTTAAAACCAATCTGAATAAAATTCAGTTTAAATAAACGATAGTTATCTAAAGAAGACAGAAAATGATGAAAACATATCTCAGCTAAATTTTCATTTTGAGAGACTTAACTTTGTTTACATTGGTGAATCAAACAAAGTACAAAAGGAAAAGCTAAATTTGTTGAGTATTATGGATTCTATATAGGTTTTTAGACAGAGGGCGGAACCCCAGAAACTAGAAATTCTTTGTCAGGATTTATGAGGTCCCCTCATTAATCTTCCCTTCTTGACATAGACATACTTCCATTCCTTTATAGCAGGAAGATTGAAGAAAGCAGCTTAGAAACCATCCTTGGAGCACTTCCGAACTAGGCTAAGGGTTTTTCACCGACTCCCCTTATCCAGCCTACACAAGGAAGTACCAATCTGCAGGATTAGAGAGAGGTTTCTCGTCCAGAAGGGCAGTGTGTCTCAGATCTGTAAGTCAATGGCGAGGCGAGAGGAGGCTCGTCTCTACAAGTCAACCTACGGTCGGAGTCTAACTTTAGAACTGAACAACTTGAGACGTTCCACCTGGAAGCTGTTAAAGGCCACTACAAACAACAAACATCATTAACTATCCCCCATTTCAATTTAATTCGCCAACTTCAACATGTATATGTAAATAGATAATAAGCGTCTACTATAAATGAAGAAGAAAATATAAAATGTCTATCATGTGTAAACTGCGTTAATTTATGTATTCAATAAATAGTAAATATTTATATTCGAAATTTCCATGTATGTAAAACACATTTTTAATAATAATAGAATCTATGTTAGGTTTCATTGATCGCATAATCACGTATAATTCATTTTTAAGCGGAATCGGGTGAGGGAAAATTGGTGTGTGAATTGGAGTTGGAGAACCAAAATTATAAATATTATAAAAAATGGGCAGGGACCTAGAAAAAAAATTTCAGTACCTCAGCCGGGAATCGAACCCGGGTCTTCCCTACTGAAGTAGTAAGATTTTTTCTGGCACTCTGTGCATTTCTTATAGTTAATTTTACGTGGGATTACATACCACAATTAATTATTTATTTAAAAAGAAATATCAGATAAAACGAGAATATAATAAATAGCTGGCAATGTTAGCTCCTTCGAGTATAAGACTACATATTCGTCTTACTCGGGGGTTTAGACTCGGAGTAAAGTGCGGGGAGATTATCGAAGCTGCCTGAGTAATGTAGAGATTCCCGACTGAGGGTAGTAAGATATTTTTCTTCTGGCACTCTGTGCATTTCTTATAGTTAATTTTACGTGGGATTACATACTCTCGTTTAAAGCCCGCTCAGGGAGGGACAAGATTTTGTAGCATAACTGCGAAAGATGACGAATGAAACCCGATATTGGATCGGCTTGTTCCAATCAGAGAAATTTTTGTGAGGTTCGTTTTCAGAAATAAATGAAGGATAGACAGGGAGTAGGTTAATGTAACTAAAACATATTGAAAAATGCGTAGCTCTCATTGGTGGGAAAAGTTTTATAGGTTCAAATCTCTCTCACCTCTAGTAAATCAATAGTTTCTTGATGATGTTCGTCAAATTCTTTTAAGTACATTAGTAGTTTGCATTCGTTATTATAGTAAGAATTTGTATATGTTATTTCCTGTAAGTTTTAATAAGGGAGTTCTTAATTTTTTTTTTTTTGTATTATTGAATTATTAGAAAAATATAAATGAGTTTCATAGCTCCATCTTTCTTCTTTCTCTTAATATCTACGAGTTCTTTGTAGACGCTCTTGTAGCAATCCCTAAAACTCAAATATATANTATACGACAAAATAATTCAATTGTAATTTTAAATAATTTAAAAATATAATTCTAATTATAGAAAAGAAACACATAATAACAAAAAAAAAAGTCCGTTATTTAAAGTTATTCAGGCCATTTTTTAAAAAAATGTAAAACCAAATTTGGTATTTAGACTTTTCATTTCAAACCCTTAAAAAAAATTATTTTTGTTTGACATAGGATAAAATAAAGTGTGGGTTCAGGGGGAATCGAAAATGTATAATATAATATTATATGGCTTTCAAGGCCTACGCCTCGTCCTGCTGAAGATAACAGTTACAGTTGTGAACGTTTTTCATTTATTTCACACATCTCTGATCAAAAACATCCAGCAGCCAGCTTTATATAGAAGTAAGAACATTTTGAAGTTAGAGAGGATAAAATCAGAATATGATTCACAGTGTTACTATAAAAGAAATATTAATCAAATGAGGGGATATCATGAAATAATCTCATTAGGATTCTACATATATATTTCACATCGTGAATTCCAAATGGCGAAGTACTGTTGGAGGACATCCTCGCTCCAGACTTGGGCAGCTACTGTCTTACGTGAGGCCTCGAAGGACGCCTCGGTCACTTGTCCGCACCATATACGCCCCGGCCAACGGAGTCTGGAAGTCCAAGAGCTAATTGCTGGAGCTTTACTCCCAACGGAAAGGTGGACTTAAGGACTGGCAACACAGCCACCGGATCCCTAAACATTACATCAGTGTGCACGACGCAAATACGTATGTACTTTCCATCGCTTTATATGGATACATAAAAGTTTGCGTAAGTCCTATGGGGATGACTCCCTACAGAAGGGAGAAGAAAAAAAGAGGCCGTTGACCTTCCTCGTAAAATATTCTTAAAAGTTTAATTTAATGGTCGCTTTTTATAAGAATTTACAGAAAGAAAGCCACAAAAATAATATTTTTCATCCCTCATGTATTCATAAACTAACAATCTACGATTTTTCACATATGGACCTTTAGAATTATCCCTTTCATGATTTAACTATCGATGAACTCATTTAAGAGCTGGCTGAAAAATGATTAAATTCCTAATTTAGTGTTTCTTTTTTAGGGAATCTAAAATTACTATTTCAATGATTTTTGCTTGATTAGGGTATTTCGCCTCTGTTAAGTAAAATCGAAGTTTTTATTTTCCTGAATTTGAAGACAGGGAGGGGCTAACTAACACCTTCAGCAGGAATCATAAATTATGCCGAATTTTATTTCACTTTTCTTTTTGACGACCAGGAGCAGAGTGTATGTGGCCGAGGAGACTGAACGTACAAGACCCCAACAGGCCAACATAGTTTTGGGTCCTCAGACACCATGACCCTGGATACCCTAAAACAACATAGAAAACCGGCTGCTCCCACTAAGTTCCGTCAAGTAAGTGTCCAACAAAGAATACCTTAATTTGTAGGGTATACGAAACAAAATTTCCTGCAAAAGAGTGAGTTAAGTGATATCGTTTCGGTATTTCTTTGGTGCTATTACAGGACTTAACACAGATCCCTTAAAATTTAAACAGATCTTCATTCATACTGGGAGCTAAATGAAAAATTGTGATCTATCAAAATACGGGTATATATGTACACACACATATATGTATTCAAAAAAGGTATTATGAAGCGAAAGGAAAACTGCTGCAGTTATCGTTAGAACAATTAAAAAGATTCAAACAAATAAATGCAAGGGAATGGAATATAAAATCTAACTGTCCCAGCCGGGTCTAGAACCTGGATCTCCTGCTATCCTGATCGGCGTGTTAACCATTTGGACCACCGAGACTAGCTAGAGATGACTTATTAAATTCCCCGCGCACGTACCGGGAGTCTAAACCTCCGAGAAAGACTAGAACATCGCCTAATCCAGGTTTGAGCCCTGGCTGAGACAGATATATTTTTTATTCTATTCATTTGCATTTATTGCTTAAAATTTAATTGGGATTAAATACCACAACAAAAACAATATTTATAAAAAAAGATTCACAGTTCTTATGTTTTAAAATAGTCTTACAAAAAACGTAAATTAAGAAAGTGTTTTTAGTAAATTAGAAGGATTGAGAACCAAATCAAGTATTAAATTATTTCCTTTGGAAGAAATTATTATTCGATTAAATTAGGCAAGGAAATTGAGCAATCGTGGAAAGACTATATATAAAATTTAAAAAAAAAAAAGTTTTTTTTTCTTTTTAATACCATAAATAGTAATATGTTACGTAAATATTTCGTAAGTATTTAATGATATATAACAATTATTTTCTGAATTTGATTTTACTACCTTCACAAAAAGCCCATAATAAAGTTTGTATAAAAAGGCAATGGGGAACCTCCTTAATTTTAAAGGAACACACCCAATTGAACATTTAGTGGGTGTAAGAAGATAGAAAAATATTTTTAGCAACACAATATATAGATCGAGGATGAAAGAAGATATGGGAAACTAACCAGCTGTATCACTGAGAGAGAAAAATGGATACCGAAAACGCCTGAGCGAACACTAATGGATCTCATGTGAGGGCTAGAATAAAACTGTCAATACTCACGATAAGAGACAAATCACAGAACGATGTCCGAAGGAACAAGTAAAGTTTTCTTTAAAAGACCTTCAAGAAAGTCCAAAACCTAGGATAAGATTCATACAAGCGAATTCCTTAGTGCCTTCATTGATGAATATTAGTATTAGCAATTTCCATACGACTTTTATACTACTTCTTCAGGAGCGCCAGGGAAGCTCATGGGATCCGTTGGGGTCTAGCATCCTGGCGCTGCGGGTTCAAATCCCGCCTTGGGAAAGCTTTCATCGATAAATAAGTACTTTCCAGAGCCATGGGTGTCTAGAATGGGATAACAGCCTGTAAGACCCTTCCTTCATGACCCTGAGGGGTTGTAAGGGGTGCTAACACTTAATAATAATAATAATAAACTACTCTCCTCTAATTCGTACGATTTGTCGCAATAGGGTTTATTTAATTTTAAATTTGAAAGCAAACTGGTACATTCGAATATGATATGAAAAACAACTAATTACAGCCCTGAAATTAAACTATACGCCAAACTGTTAGATTTTGCTGTATAACTTCTAAAATAATTATCTTATCAATAAACGAATAATTGTTTAGTTTCATTACTCTGAACTAATCCGCTTATACCTACTATATTAAAAAAAAAATTTGCATTCAAACATGACATATAACTATAACCCACTCCTATTTGCTCAATAACGAACTTTCGTACGGCATTCAAAGATGTAGGCTGAATTTCAATAAGGAAAAGACTGTGGCTAGTAGAGCAGAGACATATTCATATAAAAGCATTTTGTAATCGACATATTTTGCGTACGGTCAACACAATAAACTAATAAATAGAAAAGAAGTAACCAATAGATAACATTTAAAATTTCTTTAATTGTTAATTATTTATTTTTTTAATTTATCGCAAAAAGGAGAATAATATATAAAATAATAATATATAAACATTTTCGAAGATATGTGAACTGCGCTCAAATCAATTATAGAAAATAATCCTTTTTCGAAAAAGTGGAAACAGTGAATAGGAAAACGAAATCCTATATTATTAGATGTTTTTTGGGGGTGGGAGGGGGGGGGGATTCTTATATGGTAGATCCAAGAAAATACAAATTTAATAAAATGAGTCTGTGTGAATGACAGTCATGAAAATGGGATCTTAGAGACACGACGTCCCCTCTCTCTCATCTTCATGATAGCTCTGAAGATGGCTTACAATGTAAGCCGAAACGTTGGCAGATAATTTAAAAGATTTTTTTGGATCTTCCTTGACCGAACCCCAAATAAAAAAAAACATCTAATAGTAATGTCTACAGTAAAAAAAAACTCACCATTTGAAATCCTACATTCTTTCCAGGGAGAGAATGAAGGGTATCTCAAGTTAAGCACTGGAAAGGGGGAGGGTGTAGGGAGAAAGAAGGGGGTCGTACAGTAGGAAGGAAAGTTGAAGGAAAGGCGAAATCCAGAGGGAATAGAGAAGGGGGAGCAGGGGGGGAATGTAAGGAGAGGGGACAGAGAGATTGGACATTACAATGCTCTCTATTCTCTCTGTCTGCTGGGGATGGTGGCTCCCCACTTCACCCTAATACCTAATTCCATTCCTCGAGGAATCGACTGAAAGAATTCCAGGCGAGTGTCCTGAGAGTAACCAGGCGATACGAATTAGATTTATAAGAGAGAAGAAATAAAATTCTGCAATTCCAAGTGACTAGGACGACTTGAGAAGGGAAAACCATAATAAAATGCTCCGTCTATTATTATACTATCACCCTTCTTTCAACAGGAGGTTTTTTTTTGTTTTTTTTATCTCCGTTTAGGCATTTAGGTCGAAAGAGGAAATGTCACGCAATGGTAACCAACAACATAATAATGGTTGACGACAAACTCCTAGATAACTCCTAGATTATTTTGCATATTTATACTCAACATTATACGGGATTAGATTGACCATCTATCAAAGTTACAGTCACTGAAGCTTAAATAGTTCGTTATATTAGGAGATAAGCAAATTCCTCAGTATCGTACTTTATGAATATTCTTATTTGAATAATTTTTAGTGCAAGGGAACAGAATAAAAAATCTAACTGTCCCAGCCAGTACTCGAACCTGAATCCCCTGCTATCCGGGCCGGTGCATTTACCACTTATGCTACCGAGATAAGTCTGATAAGTTATTAAATTCCCCGCACTAGTGTCGAGAGTCCAACCTCCGAGGCCGACGAATATATCGCTCATGCTCGGAGGAGCTGACATTGTCAAGCTGTTTAAATGACTCTTCTTAATTTAATTTTAATTTTAATTTTATAAATATTATTTATTTACGTGGGATTAAAGACCACAAAATAAATAATATTTATAAAATTCTTATTTGAACTTCCCACGTGACGAAATCCACTACACTTTTAGAATATATATTTTATCAATAAACAAATCTCTGTTCAGTTTTATGTTCATCCTCACTTTTAACTGTAATATTTCGCTGGGTAACTACTAAAATATTTATTTTATTCAATAAACAAAACGGTGCTGGTACAATACTCGGAACTAAATATTACATCCGGTAAATTTAAAAAAATTTTTGTGCTCGTATTTACAGAAAATGTAAATACGAACACATACGTAAATTCCCCACTCCTATTTGTTCAATATTGGTTTGTGGATTCACAAAATATTTTCTTCATCAACAAACATATACATATGTATATATATATATATAGTAAATAAAAGCAGGAGGNAATATATATATGTTGAGTTTCATAAATTTAAATGAAATAAAAAAGTCATAAAACATAAAACTTGTCGATTCGCACATGAAATCTCCCATAGCCTCCAACTCTTATTCCTCCGATTTCGCCCTAGAACTAATTTAGCCTTACAATTTACAGTAAAGAACGAATTTCATAAAGAAAAACCACTAAATCTGATTTCGTAAAAATTCTCGCTTTTAATTGTTCAATTTCGCTGTTTGATGCATAAAATATGTCTTTTATAAATGCAAAACTTCATGTTTTCATCTTATTCACTTGCAGTAACAAAATTAGCCTTTCGTTTTGCATATAACCACTAAATGTTGAATTTATTTTATTTTATTTTTTTTTAATTAAAGAATATGTGGCTGTTATAGTATACATATATATTGTGTTTATGATTTTTGGAGTCCAGAATTAAGATCAGAGAAAATATCGAGAAAAAAAATTTTAAAATCAGTTATGAGAACAAGCTTAATAGCTACGTTCTTTCATAAAAAAAATGTATTTCATAATCTAGATTATTTAGATTTAAAACAAATACATCATTAAATTTATTATTATATAGACTTCGATGAACTGCCATTTAAATATAAAGAAGTAAACTATTTTCTCCTTATTCACTGATAAATTGGGTCCTAGATCATATCAGATAGAATGAGAAATAGCATTTAGAATAATGGAAAATAATAACTAATTTTTTTAAATTAATTTATCTGACCAGAGACTCTTTATTAAAGCAATAACAATTAGTTTAAACTTTGCATAAGTATGGTCTTAATTTTATTCATACACTTGATCTGCTAGACAAATTATTCAAAATAAATAATCTAGTCAAAATAAAATAAAAATGAAAAGAACGTTAGTTGTTCATTTTATTGATTTCCAAAGGAATTGTGGTTTTTTTAAAAATTGTATTTGTAATACCAAAATAGATAGTCACAAAAATTTATAAAGACAGAAGTATGAGATTGTCAATATTCCTACAAGCCTATTTTTTCTGAATGAAATTCGGACGGCAGCTTTTAAATCCAAGACGAAATGTGAAGTTCATCAATGAACAAATTAGAACCAATAGAAAAAGGGGATCAGCGAGTAAAAAATGTTTTTAGATGTAGGGGTCGTGTTATAGTTTAGAGTAATGAAATTTAAGAAAGGCTTGTTTACAACATTAAAGCTAGTATGTTGGAGGTTGGTTGGCCGTCGAGTATCATGCTAGAGAAATTAGTCAGGGTTTCTGCCAGGATCAGATAAATAAAGTACTCCAGAAGTGTTGGGTAAATATTTTATATTGCCGACGCTTCGACTTAACTTGTATGTCATCATCAGGGCGATAGTGCTGTCTGGAGAGATCTCCGATGGAGGTTTATGGTCACATCTCAGAATGCAGCAAGTTTAGCTCTGCACACTGAGATGTGACTATAAACCTCCCTCGGAGATGTCTCCTGAAATCACTATCGTCCTGACGATGATTTACAAGTTAAGTCGAAGCGTCGGCAATATAAAATAATTAGCCAACAATTTTGGAGTATTTTAATTTTCTGATCCCGGCCGAAGTCCTAATTTCTCCAGCATTAAATCATGTATTTTTAACGGCTACTTGCTGTAGATGTGGCTAGTTTATCAATTTACACTACATGGCGAATCATAAAAAAATAAAAGAATAAAAGAATAAAAATAATAAAAAGGGTTACAAAAACATTTCTTAAAGAGAGAAAGAGCTGTATATTTATTTAGTGACCTCAGAGTAGGATGCGGCTCGCTTCAGACAGAAGCCAAAACAATAACTATCGATTTATTTTATCTTCCAATATCAGTCACGGTTTTCATTTGGTAAAGTAAAGATTAGTTCTGAGGGGATAATGGCCTTTCTCCAGCAAAAAGATCAGTTTAGATTTATTTTTCTTGCTAGAACTTCTCTTTGGGGAAATTTAGGTGAAAAAAATAGAAAATTTGAAAGGGGATAACTTCTATTTTTATTTCTTTTCAATGTCATTAACCAAAGAAAAAATATTTTAGCACCCTTAAGTTGGGGAATGTTGGAAATTAAAGTCTAAAATTAACTATGATGGTTTTCATTGTTTTTTGCTAAATTAAAAGTAAAACCATCAAAGTAAAAAAATAATTACATTACTTGAGATTATATATATATTTTTTTTTTTTTTACTCTTATTGGATAAGATATAACATGCAATATATCCAAAATAAAGGCAATAAACAACGTCCACATTACATGTGTTAGTTTTAATTTTCAATTGTTGATGTCCCATAACATTTTTTCGGAAAGCTTTTGACAAGGAAAATATTTACTAATGTAATTGCCATAGGTGAGCAGTTCCCCCACTTTCATCGTCCCGGTCAGTCTAGAGAAAAGTTAATAGATTTAATGTCGAAGTTTAACACTCATTGGTCTTTACAGCTGTTAAATTAAATTTTGTCATAAACTATTAATTTACATCCATATTTATTGTACATTGGAAATCTGCATAGTTAACGCAACTTCTTAATCACAACATATAGTATATACTATTAAGCCTATTCAAGAAAAATATATTTTCGACTTTCTTAACATTTTCCCTTGCAGAAGCTATTCACATTGGTGTAACTTTTGTAAAACTTCAATGGATATTCACCGATTCTACGCGGGAGGAGCTAAAAATATGGTTCATTTTAAAAATAATGAATCCAAATTCGGTATTTAATATTCGATGAGTTCTCCAATGACTAAACTCGGTCGTGAGGGAGGAGTTTAGAAGAAAACCAAAATTTTAAATATTTATATATTCGCTATTATTAAAGTTATAAAAAAAAAGTATAAAAATAGTTGTAAAATATAACTGTACAACTATTATAAGATGATTTTAGTTGGGGTTCGGTCAAGATAGAACCAAAAAAAATGAATTTAACAAAAGTGTATTTTTTTAAAAGATTATCTGCCAACACCCAGTCATAACTGTACAACAATTTTAAAATGATATTAATTACGTATTTCGATCTATTGCAATTGCCCTGGAAGGTATTCATCTTTTGTTAAAATCAGCCGAGATGAAAAGGGCGGGAGGGTTTACTAGAAAACCAAAATTTGTAATCTTAAATATCATCTTGTTATTTGAGAAACGATAAAGTTTATAGAACATAAAATGTGTAATATTTAACTTTCTACCGTTTACATTCTATTTCTATATGAGAGAAAAAAGAAAAAAAAAAAGAAGCTTATTAAGGAAGAAATTTACAAATGTAACAGACATGGGTGATTGCATCCCCCACTCTACCTTTCTGTTCTGTCTAGGGCATAAGGTTTTATCTTTTACATTCATTTTTCTCCCGGCTTCTTTTTTTTTCTATTTCATCTTTTATACTTATATTATTATTCATATTAATAAAACGTTGGAAATATACTGAGATTACCCAGCTCCTGCGTGACAAACGTTGTTCATTGATAAATGATCCCACAAGATGTGACATATATAATCGTAAAATTTACACTGATATACACATATCCCTTAACATAAATGGGGATTGGTGTAAACTAGTGAAAGTATAGATGGACTACACGACTTACCTATCCTCGTTGGGGGCGACCGTGACTGGAAATTACAAAAGAAATACCGAAGAGCACAGAGCACAAAGGAAGTCCGCCAGCATCAGCTGGTTCAAGTAGGCAGGAGTAGCAGTCCAGGGAGGAGGTTGATCCCCTTCACAAATACGACGTCCTGGAGAGTGAGCAGGTAGCAGTGATGACGCGAGGACATGGACCCTCGAGAGACAACGCGACAGATGGTGCTCAGCAGGCGGCCGGTACCGAACTGAGCTAAGGAGAGGAGAGGGGAGGGGCAGGAGCACCCCCTCCAGCACCCCTCCTTCTCCAGTCTGTGGAGCACCCCTCCCAATACGCTAGGCATCTAGATACCCTGTCACAGGTGGCTCTTATTCCTCAGCAAGCAGATGAGGGCAAAGCAAGTAGGGAAGAGAGAGAAGTTTCCTAATGCTCCTCTCACGGTTAGTGAAATGGAAAGCTCTCCAGCAAATAGAAAATGTTTTCGTAAAAAATAGAAAAACGTATACAATACAAAATCACAGGATGAACGGGTTGAACTGGTGAAGTAGGATGAACGGGTTAAACGGATAATGGGTGAAATCAGCAGTAGCAAATGTAAAAAAATAAAATAAATAATTAAAATAATAAATAAATAATAATAACACTGAATATTTATCGCTATTCCAATAATGCGATTTCTGCTGTGAATGAATCTATCCATTCACCTTGTGACTCAGTTTTGGATATGAGTAATGTTATTCGCTTGCTGTTGTTGCTTGTTTGTCCGTTTGTGTGTGTTAACGCTCTACATGCCAATGAAATTTGGTAAATAGCTTTTAAATGAAAAAAAAAGGCTATGTCGTTTATAAGAAAAATGGGACAAATAGGACTGGGAGATTGAGCTGATATGTCAAGGGCGAATAAAATTTTTTTTTTTTTTAATAAATAGAAGCACGTAACTAGTTTATAGAAATCAACTATAGAGATTTTTTATTGATAAAGTAAATATTTAAAAAAGGCGCACAGTGAAATACAATACCATAAATTAATATTAATTTTACGGCACTGAAGTCACAATTAGATGTTTTCTTAATGAAATTCAGTCTATCAAATTTAAATGCAAATTAAATAAAACTGGCGATTTGAAAAAGATCCTCCATATAATAAATGCTTGCATCTGTGTGTTTGTTCCTGCGTGCGTGAGAGAGAAAAACCTAAATTGTAGTAAATGAACAAAAATCAAATTGGTTTTAAGACCAAAAAACTGTCAGAGGAATAAGAAAATATGGAGAGAGCTAACTAGCTCTAATTAAAAATTATTACACACGATTCCAAACAAAAATTTACGGCAAAAATACCACTGAAATGACTTTCTTCAGGCAAGAATAATGGAAGCAAATTTTACAAAGAACAATTCAGTTTTCTAACACTAAATGACAGTTTCTGTTACAGTATATTTTTTAACATCTCCATGTTCAGTCAGTATGCTAATGTTTATAAAGCGTCAGTTATGGATCAGGAACATCACTGTGATCAAGGTACCACTGGTTGATTGGGACTTACAACATTATAACATATTTATATTTATAATATTATTATAACATCAATATTACTATAGCAGCTATGAAGAACAGTGAATTTATATGCCACTACCCACATTAATGTTCCTAAGGAGGGTTATTCTCCACATAAGGAGCGAGGGTCTGGTCATACATCTACCTTGGCTCCTTATCAGTGTGCTACTGATAACCTTGCCCACAAACAGCTCTTTGTAACTGTTCCCTTCCTCTGGGAACGCTATCTCCACTGGCCACTCAGATCTTAATGAAAAGAAGAAACTGTTCTTCTCTCCGTTATTAATTGAAGCTCATAAAGGAAACATTCAGTTCAGAGCTTCATTTTATTATTGCTCCAGCATAATACTCATAGAATAATTGATTAATTAAGAGTGGGGGTAAACTTGATCTTTTAAATTTTAAAATAACGCTTTAAGAGGAAACATTAGTATTCTATTCATTTAAAAATAGTAAAAAAGTGTATTTGAGACTTGAATTTAAGAATGAGTAAAATCTAACAAATTGGTATCGCAAGACTATTTACATGGAAACTTAAATAAATTAAAAAACTCCTTGACATTATACTAAGATGATTTTAGTTGGGGTTCGGTCGAGGTAGATCCAAAAAAACACAAATTAAAAAATGTATTTTTTTTTTAATGAAGGATTATCTGCCAACGTTTCGGCTTACATTGTAAGCCATCTTCAGGGCTATCATGAAGATGAGAGGGGACTGGATCTCCAGTAATGGAAATGTGAACTTAGGGACAGGACGTCCTCTCTCATCTTCATGATAGCCCTGAAGATGGCTTACAATGTAAGCCGAAACGTTGGCAGATAATCCTTCATTAAAAAAAAATACATTTTTTAATTTGTGTTTTTTTGGATCTACCTCGACCGAACCCCAACTAAAATCATCTTAGAATAATATCTACGGTCAACAAACTCTCATTTTGAACTTGACAATTATATTTAACTAGCGGACCCGGCAAACTTTGCCAAAAAAAATTTTTTTTTTAGGGCATTGCTGGCCCTAAGTAAACATTTATTTAAATAGAGCTTTAACGAAATTTAGGGCCTTCAATTTAAAATTCATGGATAACCTATCATAAAGTTTCTTCACAGAATAATTTTTTTTTTTTTTATCTTTTTGGCAAATCAACCACTAGGGTCATTATTGTAAACACAGAATAATTTACAAATGGTGTAATTATGGGCAAAATTAGATTTTGCCACGCCCCTCCACCCGCAGACCGAAAATAAAAAATCATACTTCTCAGTGTCACCCGCCTGAATATTTTGAGGATTCCCTGGAAATTTCATCAAAATCGGCTCAGCCGTTTTAAAGTCTATACACACATCCTATTATATATATATAGATAGATTGCCATGAAAATAAAGGCGCTAATTCTTCATATAAAATTTTAAAAAATCAAATAGTTACTAGTAATCAGGTTATTGAAGAACCTAATAAACATTTAAAGTAACAATTAAAAATAAAAACACCAGTAATATTCATAACCTGGGGTAGAATAACTCCAACACACTGACCGAAACCGGGAGTATTTTGGTAAAAGAAACCCTCAACCATAATAGATAGAATGGTAATGCTAACGTAACCACCATAAATTCAATTAAGTCCACAAAAGTATTTTTATCCCAGAGTTAAATGTGAGCGTCATAGACCAAGAGCAAAATAACCATATCTAGCCTAGACTAGGCAATGAAGGGAAACATGAACCCAGATAAGTCATTTATAAATATAATTTTATTGTGCGTCATTTGTTTTGTTATAGAACATAAATATAAGAAAATTCTATTATGAATTAAGTTTCATCCATTTTATTAGACTGTAAAAATAAAGAAGATATTAAGTTTTCTCAGTCATGGAAATGTAAACGAAGGACAGGACGTCCTCTCTCGTCTTCGTGATAGACAGCTCTGAAGCTGGCTTACAATGTAAATCGAAACGTTGGCAGATAATCTTTTAAAAAAATACACTTTTTTTTAATTTGTATTTTTTGGATCTACCTTGACAGAACCCCAACTAAAATCATCTAATAATAATAATAATAAGATAATAAGGATTATTAAATTTTTATATAGAATTCATCTGAATTCCCCCTCCTTTTCCGTCCAAAACCAAATCCAGTCACCAGCAGATTGAATAAAGAAGCCAAAAGAACAAATTTAGTTTCTATATTTAAAAAAAAACTCCATCGCGCGGGAGTTGTGTTTTCAAGGTAGATTTTCCCGTGTTCCATTAGGATGGATGCAAATAAAAGTAAACGAAAAAAAATGGTCTGTAGCCATTTTGATAACAAATATATTACAATTATAAATTTAGATCTGGCTCTAAATCCCACCTTCCCTAATCTGATACGAAACTTTAATTAATTCCCTTAAAATTTTTCAATGTAAAGCTTAAATATCTTTCTTTATTTTTAAAAAAGGGACGCGAAATTACACCCATAAAGATCTCTTTTAAATATTATGTTTTTTTGGAGGTTTTTTTTAATACAAAATTTTATTTTACACCTATTTTGTTTAACTAATGTAATAATGAAGAAGATATTAAGATTTTTAATTTTGTCCCCCCTTTAAACCTCTTCCTCTCCAACGTGTAGGGTTTAATTTTCAGCTAATAAACGAATATATAAAATGGTTTACAAAAAAAAAAAAAAAAAAAATATAACACCGAATTTGGTTTCATTATTTTAAAAATTGCGGATTGCATGTACAGACAAAGATCTTTCAAAAGTCGTGTCATGGTGCCAAGGTATGAGGTATCAAAGACGGCATTATTAGGGCATTTTATATTAAATTCGAAACCTGAAGAGGGATAAATTTCAATATCAGCAAGAGGGATAAAGACAAAATTAAAATGAAGGAAACTCATCCATTGTTTTTTAAATTAATGCAATATTTTCAATTAAAATACAATTTCATTATGACGGCATATAGAGAAACGATTTCTAGAATTTTAAAGAAGAATTAAAGTAGACAAAAAAAATCCAAATAGAAAGCATAATTAATAGAAATTATAAGTTTGATTAATAATTTCTTCACACAAAACAAAATCATTTAACTATTTCTTTAAAAAAAAAAGAAAAAAAAAATTCTATGTAGAGGTTTAAACTGGAAGGAGTTATTACGAAACACGATAATTCCTGGATGCAATTATCCCGCAATCAATAATTAGGAATGAAAATGGTTTGACTTTTAGCGCCATAAGAAAAATCAATAAGAACATTCCTATAACCAGCGTTGATACTTAGATAATAAATAAAATGAAAAATAAATCAATCTATTTCAGTGGGATGTAGGTCACGAGAGCATTTCCGTCTGAGTCGTATTGGAGGACTATCGGGATGTTCTGTGACTATGATACAATATGATATATATAAACGAAACAGAATTAGGTATTTTTTAAACAATTAATGAGAGGGAATAGAATAAAAAATCTAACTGTCCCAGCCAGGAATCGAACCTGGATCTCCTGCTATCCGGGCCGGTGCACTTGCCAATTGTGGACGCGCCAGGTATCTCATTCAATTCCCTCTACTACTAAAGTAAATGACGAGATTCGACAAATAGCTTGACAATGTCAGCTCCTTCCAGTGTAAGACGAAGTTCTTGTCTTCCTCGTAGGTTAGGCTCTCGCCAATGTAGAGGTAATTGAATGAGATAGCAGGACCGGCCCGGATAGCAGGAGATCCAGGTTCGATTCCTGGCTGGGACAGTTAGATTTTTTATTCTATTCCCTCTCATTAATTGTTTAAAATTTACGTGGGATAAAAAACCACAACCAAATAAAATATTTATAANACCTTGGATCCCACCATATCTTTACCTACAGTGACGATACAATCAGGGGGGGGGGAGGGGGAAACCAGATAATAATGTTCGTCAATCGGTGTTACTTGGGACTGAGGCAACACCTGGCTAGCAGGGCGAGACAAGATGAACAAAGATTCTCCTTTATGACGGATGAAGCTTATCAAGGATGGTGGCGTAGAACCAACTAGGAAGCCTACGATCTCTAAGGCCAAGCCAGATATCTTCGCTATCATCAAGCGAACTAGACAAAACGCTAAGACCCTGGGGAAGACAGACTCCTGATTGAGGACTGGTCTCACCAACATGTAGCGCCGCGTTAAAAAAAAATAATAATAATAATAAATAAATACATAATAGGTGAGAAATGTAATTTTCTCATATAACATCTCTCTCTTAAATGCATATAAATATTAATTATATTAAAGAACATGTTACCTAATTTAAATCCATGAATTGATTCGGTCAACAATGTTAAATTATAGAAATTCAATGGTTAGGTTAGTTTTAGAAAATGGGTTTGTTTTTGGTTGAAATCGAATGAGTTTACTTAAATAATCGTCAATATTATAGTTATTATTAGTGTTATGAAAAAATATTAGATTCAGATAGGTGCAAAATTAATTATTATTTTTGTTCTGCAAAATTAAAAAAAAAAAAAACTCAATAAGAGATATAATTTAAGTAAAACTAGGATTGTTTAGCGCTCCGATTATCATAAAATTGTGATGGAGGCAGTAGCTGCTGCGTAAACTACGCTATGTTTGATGTAACTTGGAAATAACTCAGAGAAAATAAATTTACATCTTTTGGCTGTGGTGGAAATTTAAGAGACAAGTTAAGGTCGCTGGGGTTGGAAATAAGCTGTCTTTATCCTGGTGACAGTTGAAAATGAGTGGCCCCTGATTACCTGTGGCCAGCTCCAAAAGATTCACACTTCCCTCATATGTCCTTTTCAACTTAAGAGATCTATACAACCAATTACTTATACATATTTAATAATAATAAGAGATATCGGATTAGAATAAACGGCTTCTGTGAATGATAAGGATTTGCTTGAGTAAACCTGTTAGATAATCAGTTTCGGTCCTACCTAAGCTAGTGTGATTGAAGCGACAGAGGCGAGGCCAAACGGTGGCAATCATTACTAGTAGGTGGGACTGCTGCTGCCGCTGAGTACCGATAGATGGCAGGGCCAGCAGGGACCTTACAAGGCCAGCTACAGAGATGCAATGTCTACCTCTCGCGAGTTGGGATTATCTATTTATTATCAGTCGCTTGGAAGGTCGTACCTTCGAACACAGAGTCGAATGGCCACGGAATAGTTTGTGCCAGAGAGAGTAACTGATCAGGTCAAAGCTTGCATCTGCAACTAAATGCATCTGCAAATGCTAGTTAGTGCAAGACCTGGAACTAAAGACATTCATTATCTGGAAAGTCTTAATGACAATGGATGGACAAAAAGGAGGAAGACTAAGAAGAAAAAATGGCGAATTTGAAATTACAAGCTCTAAAGGACAATAAGAGAAAAACGTGAATGAGGATAATGTTCAACTCTACTAGTAACATTCATAAATAGATCCAGTTAAAAAGGTTACAGAACATTAATATTAAAAAGTTAGTAACAATTTAGTTTCAATAAAAGTTTTTCCAACAACAATAAAATAACAAATTCTTTTGTTGGTGCTGGTAGCGAAGTTGATGACAATTAGGGTCATCAAATCACAACCAAATCTTCACACTTTTTGTATCTTTTGCTTGCTGAGAGCTTTCGGAATCACTGATTACATCTTCCGAGCTCAGTTACCTTTTTACCAGTGTCTCTATCTTGCTGACGCTAGGTGCAAGGCAAGAGACTTGCATATAAATTTTATAAGTTCCGAAGATGGAATCAATGATTCCGTAAGCCCTCAACAAGTAAAGTAAATAAAAAGTATGAACACTCGATTGTGATTTGATAACCCTAATAGATATTTACGATGTTTTACTTTATAGTTTACCAAAACCCCCACCTCTCTCACGTCTTTAGCTATTGACAAATTTTATAATTTTCTCAAAGACCTTAATTATCTATTTTGGAAAAGATGGGGTACAACTCGCCTAGCTGCATTCTTAGATATCATTTTGCAAAAGTGTTGCTTAGTTATTTTTTGGAGAACAGCAGAAAATTAATTTTAATCACCTCATGTCTACATTTCTTTCTGACTCAAGTCATTAAGTTAACAATTTTTTTTTCATGCGTTCCTTCGCATACCTCTCACTAGAATTCAGACATCCGCGAACTTTTACAATTGTTTGTATTACGCAGCAAAAATACCGTATATGGTGTATTTTTTTAAATTAAATTAATGCGATCAATAAATTTACGAATACAACTAAAATCAAATAAAAAAGAGAACAAATATGTATGCATTTTGAACTGAAAATACTTTTAGTTGCCCCTAAATAGGTGTATCTCTAATATACGCGTCTTTTTTATAGCATACAAAATGTTACATTTTTTATTTTTCATAAATTTCAACAAAACTATTGTTAATTTAATGTGGGATATTATTTAATTTTATCCCCTTTCGTCATATTTCTAAGGAAGTTCCTAACTTTAAGGGGGTTAAATTAAAAAATAAAAGCTTAAAATTAATCTAACAGCAAACGGTTACCTGAGGTTGTAGTCATTTAAGAAGTTATTAAGAAGATATTTATATGTTTATTCACTTAGTTTTCATAGTATCTTCAACGGTTATCCGATAAATAGATGGTCTTATGGAGACTGCGAGTATGTATGTATGTGTATGTATATGTATATATATATATATATATATATATATATATATATAGT
>KZ806998.1:681909-704714 GCA_000696205.2 Oncopeltus fasciatus
TTTATATATATATATACATACATACATATGTTCTTCATACATAATATATATTGTATAAGGTCATAGCTCAAGAGTTGATATGGCAAACATATAGTGCGAGATTATTATTATCAGGACTATTTCATCAACCAAACGAGGGACAGAAGAGGAAAGAAAGACACAATGTCGCACAGGTAGAGGACAGAAGGTAAAAGTCAAGGCAAATCTCAAAATAGAGTAAGAAGAGTTGAGCAAGAAAGTTGGCTAGCGATGCGCAACTAATCATGAACTGTTTCTTCCCGCCAAATTCACTGCTAATCACGAGATTTATTTATGCTAAATAAAAGCCAAAATTAAAATAAGAGTGTTCGTCAATTGGGAGAAGTATTTTAAAATTACAGGTTGCCTGAGCCACAGAAAGAATTTAATAATTTCAAAAATTTAATAAGAAAGTCCGTTATGTAGGATCTGCTTAAACTAAGTATATTTCTCATTTTTCGTAATAGATGGGTAGTTTAAAAAAAATTTATGCAATAATTGATAAAACAGATGGAGACTATTCCGGGAATAATTAGTAAAGCGCAGCAAAGAGGTTAATAGATTATGAATGCTAACCCATTATGTTCTTAAAATTTATAGAAATATAAAAATAAATAAAGTCCACCAAGCAGAAACTGCGTTAACTAAGCGAATTCCATAGTATCGTACTTCAAATTTCTAACATATGCCTAATCTCCTACACTTATAAAAAATATATTTTTTATTTAAAAAAAAAACTATATGAGTTCCGTTTAACTGCTATAAACTAAATTATACGCACACTGCATCGAAAAAAATTCTTTACTCCTACTCACATTCCTAACGATTTGATTTTGCTCAATAAAGAACACACCCTTTACTTTTAAATTTAAAAGTAATAAGCCACATCTCATTAACAAAAAGGCGACTTGATAGTCTACATTATTACAAAAATGAAGTCGAATAATAAAAAGAATTTGTTAAAGTTGAGATTATTAAGATATATTTTTTTTAAAAAAGAATCTATAAAACGACTTACGACTGAAATGGGTTTAGATTGAAACGTGTGGCTGGCGGCACGTATCAGCAGTTCTGACATCTACTTACAAAACAATCCTACAGTCATAATAGCCATTAACTTAAAGTGGTAAATCCTGAAGTTTTAAAATCCCATGTTAAACAAATTCACATCGAAGGATAACTCTATTCGGTTGTCTGTGGAAGTAAGATTTAGTAACTGAAAATTTGCATGGCATGTTCTTAAATCATGCTCTTGGGGAATTTAAATTTATTTTTCTGTCAGTACATCTCTGTAAAAATTATGTTTTTCAAAACGTGTCAATCACATAAAAGACACAAATTCAACTAGCTTAGCGCACTGACATAGAATGTATGTACTACATTCAAAACAAGTACTAGCTGCACTCATTGGCTGTTTTCTCGCTCTAGTTTCGAACCTGTTTCAAGACTGATATAACTTTCTCAAAGTACGAATCCGAAGACTAAAGTAAAACTATAATTATTTTATGAGGAGAGGTTAGTCAGGGATTCAGTCTTGGGAAGTGAAGTATTAAAACTGATTTTTAAACAAAATATTTATTTTTTATTTTTCCAACATTTCGACTAAATTACTTCATCAGGGCATGTATATGGGGAGAAAAAGAGACTCCTGCTCTACGGTAACTAAATCATGATCATGATATAAATAAGCAAATAAGTCTCCTAAAATGTCTGAATTAGTTCCTCAGTTTTAATCAATGGAAGAGAATTTCTCATTTTTTTTATTTAGCTGAATTTGAGGAAAATGAGTAAATCTTTTCGCTCTGAAGGGCTATTGAAGATCTTTGCGGAAACAATAAAATCTAATCCGTTTCAAATTAAGCACGAGTATTTCCTTTTCGCAGTTTTAGTGAGGAGTTACATTCGTTCTGAGACTCGATCAGAAGGGATAAAAAAATCGCTGAGCTAGAATTTTAAAATGTCGAAGAAATTAAGTAAACTTTCCCAGGCCAAGTTGGATTTGAGTTAGCAGGAACTTTTCTCTACAGCTTCTCTCGGGGAAGAATTCTCTTATACTGAGCATTTCTCCCCCTCTTATTATCTTCTTCATCCAGTAAAATTGTATCTGCACATAAAATGCTTAGTAAGATTCTCCAGCCTCCTTAGCTAGTTGATACTCTTCCTCTTTGCCAGCTAATCCCTTAGGACCTTTCACCCACTTAAGAATATTTTAAAATTGCAGAAGAAACAAAGGTTTATCTTTTAAAATACTAAAATTAGTTGTGGTACTTAATCCCATGTTAATTTTATTCAATAAATACAAGGGAATAGAAAAAAAAATCTAACTACCTTAGCCGGGAATTTCGACTCGGAGTAAAGTGCGACGAGTGGAAGGAATTATCTAGCTAGCCTCGGTGGTGTAAAGGCTAGCATACTTGCCCAGAAAGCAGGAAGTCCGGGTCCAAGTCCCGGCTGAGGTAGTAAGATTTTTTTTATATTCTATTCCCTTGCATTTATTGGAAAAAACATAGGATACTTTCTTCACTATTCTTCAAACGCAATCTAATGATTATTACCGTCCTGACGTTTTTCCAAATTTTCCATTAAAATAGATATTATTTTCAATCAGAAAGTTTAAACTCACTGCTCAACACAAATCATATCTTTAAAGGATAAAAGTTAGAGATAATGGTGCCAAATTATGTATATAAAGAATAAAATGCCTAATGCGTTTGCCGAAACATTGTCTCAGGTCGAAAGATGTAAGCGTTTTACTAACAGAGAAATTTGAAGTATTTAACACTAACTTACTTGAATCTTCTTTGGGTTCAAAAATCTAGCTTATAATAAATTAGAAACGCATTTGTCATACCTCCTGCGGTTTTAGTAATATTTCAATCAATATTCAGGCGCAATAGTCATTTTATTTCCTAATATAATAATGGAAAAAGAAAAATTATAATATTTAAATAAATTATTACTGTACTGAGGGAAAACTTACTAAGTTCTCAGTTTATTATATTTGTAAATAAAAGGCTAAAATAATCAAATATAAAGAAAAAAAAAAAGAGAGAGACTCTCTACAGTTGATAGGAGACTTGTAAGATAGGATTGTGAAGACATTAGTTTGTTCCACCATCTTATTGAAAAACTTCCGGCCATCATGAACAATATTTCACAACAGATGAAGATTTAGAAGTACGACTTTTTAAGTAACAACTATTTATGTGGCGGGGGGGGGGGGGGGGGAACAACAATTGAAAAGCACTCTTGAGAATAAGAAGAGAGGGAGCCACGCAACCTAATTCCAAATGAACTATTAACGAAGAGGAAATTCATTGGCCACCATGTGTCTGTGGGCGGTCTGACACGAGAGAGTAATTACAGTGTTTTAGGAGATTGTACAATGTCAGAAGCTAGCTGATGAAGACGAGAAGGCGATGACGTCAGAGTAGTGACATCAGAGATTATAGCAATGGCATGCAGCTCCGCCCTCCGGCCTTGACCGCCGCTCTCGGCTACTTCAGCACTAGACTTCTGCAAGCATGAACACACTCGGTAACGCAAGCCGGAGTGCTCGGACCTAAATAAAGTAAAGACAACATTCACCCTACATTTTTTGCTATGCATGTATGGTGGTGGGCGGGGGGAGATTGCAGCCCAGCNGGGAGTGTTTGTGTACGCTAGAGGGGAGTGTGTGTTATATTGGCATATATATATATATATATATATATATATATATATAGAGAGAGAGAGAGAGAGAGAGAGAGAGAGAGAGAGAGAGAGTTTGTGAGAGAGGAAGAAAGGAAAGGTGTGCCAGGGGGTATATAAGGGATCACGCAGAAAAGTTTGTAAACTTCGCTATTATAAATGTTGTTTTTTTTTTTTTTTTTAATTATTCATAATCATAATTGGTAAAAAATTTAATTTTCTCACACTTATATTTTATGAGAAGCGTCTATGATTGATGAAGAGGAAAGTAGAACAGCATCACCCTTTTCTAAAAGAGATGGAATCATGTTTTTTCGCCAACTGTCGGAATGGCTGAACTTCGGCGAGGAGGGTAAGGAACAAACTGTAAAATTGATATTGTTTTTCTCAATGTCTACGTCACTGTCATAATTAATATTGAATAATAAATAAACATAATTACTATTATAATATATAAATAAAATGTTAGCACATGAGACGTTACGATAATAATTCTACTACAGATGGAAAGTTTTTGACCGTGGAGATTATTAGTGGAGAAGTTGTTGGGGTTCAGTCAAGGTTGATATCTGATTTCAACCTTGACCGAACCCCAACCAATACTCTGCTAATAATTCTATAACATTTATACCCTAATGCGTTTTTTAAAAAAAATGCTCAGATTAAGGAAAGTTTATGTTTAAAAAGTAAGTAAAAGGTCTGAGTTCACTTCCTGTCTCACAGGACACCCTCAGACAGCTTAGCTAACCCTTTCACATTAGTTTATTATTATATTTCAGCCAAAAGATCAAATTTATGATCAAATTAGACATGATCATTTATAATTTTCTCTTATAGTACAGTTATAGATATACGAGAAATCTATTTAGATTGCGTAGTCTCTGTTTGAAGGTTGTTTTTTTTTTTTTAACATAACAAATAAGTTCTGGATTCTAAATGTTCTGGAGCGAAGATTAGGAAAATGATTGATCCAATTCATCACACTTAATAATTTTTTTTTTCCTTAAGGGCTTTTGTGACTGAGGGTGCCATTGACAATGAACAAAACGCCTATCTCCATTGAGGTACAATAAATCGCAATCAGATTGGTTACAGTCTTGAAGGGACCCTGACACGCTGTACGCTTTGATAATGGGACACCTTGTCCCTAAAGCGCTCCGACCTTAAAAGAAAAGAAATATACTCCCTAAGTACAAACAATTTGATTCATCATTTTTCTCATAAAGTTCTCTAAATGCTAAGCGGAGATTTAAGAGGGATAACATTATCTATCCCCATCTCGTTTTCATTCAAATAAAGAATGTCCAAACCTTCAACAACCGAAACAAAAATAAAGGAGAAAGAGGACCAAAAAAGGGGGAGTGGGGAGAGTTCATTAGTCCAGCCGGATGAGGGGGGAGGAACAATTCGTTCTTTGTCCTACTCCCACACGAGGATACCAGGACAGGCGCAGAGGCAACGCAACTCACACCCACTGAGATACGGAGAGCGGGAAATTTGAAAGTCTCAAAAGTACTTCCAAGTCCATCCTGTATAACAGAACATCTCAGGACTTAACTTATTTCAAATTGATTGATGAGAAACTTACAATAACGAACATGGAACATTAGAGAAAGGCATAAGTTTGGATAACGTTGGGCCATGGTTTGCAGTCAAATTACTTAACATTTCATAGTACTTAAACCATAAATATAATATAATGGGCTATAAAAATTACAGCATTTTACCATATGGATTCAATAAAATTAAAGTGAGCTAAATGTTAATTAAGATGAAGCTTTAAGGGAGGAGGAAAATTTAACAAAAATTTACAGGAAAATTAAGAAAAAGGCACTATTTCAGTAAATAAAATATGCAAACATTCATATATATATATATATATNTTTTTTTCCATCTTTGGATTTTTATATTCTAAAGTTGTTCTATAAAATCCAAAATGAAAAAGTTCAACTTTTTTTATTTCTTTGGTTAATTTGATATTATGATTAAATTAATTTATTAGTATATATAAAACTACTAGACTCTTCATATCTATCAATCATTAAAATAGAGAACTGAAATGATTGTCTTGCAAGGATCAGCAAACCTAATAAGACTAAAATAGGCTTATACTTCATTTTCTATAACCACATGTATTAAATTACATAAGTATATTTTGGTTCAAAGGTTTTCAATGATTAAAATTGCATTTTATAGTCATAATTGTCTCTCTTTAACAATATGATTTATTTAGTATCTAATTTATAAATTTATTTTGCGAATTTCAATATATTATGATAATAAGAGTTAATGGAAAATCATCTCATGGTAGCAATGTAAATAGGCGACAATGGCGAAAATTGCAAATGAGAGGAAGGGGAATTTGCACAAACTAAGGAACCAAAGTGGCATGTAATAATCATTATGATAACTGGTTTTTGAATCACTGAAATAAACCTATATAATAAAATAAATAACGCACTAATACAAAATAAATAGATTACAGATAGATAGCACTCAGAAGTAAACTAGAAGTAAGCATTATATCTGATAAAATAACTAATAACTCATGTAATTTAGGATTTTTTTTTTTTTTTTTTTTTTTTACATAATACTTTTTCCTCTTTAACTGTTATTAATTACATTCTGTTAGAAACTTTTTTTTTAAATATCAATAAAATAAATTAATGCAATAAAACAGAATGTATGAATACAGTTAAGCACCATACAATCGGAGAGCGTACACGGAAACTCTGACCAGGAATCTCAAGAATACAATACAATTTTGAAGGGTTGGATGGTGTTCCATTCTGATTGGAATGTCTAAAACCATTGATTGAATTGATAAGAAACAGTTCAAATAACACCATATGTCACACACGGAAATATGAGTTTAGAACGATTATTTTGATATCTCTCGAGCGGAGACATTTGTATTTTTTAGAGCTACAGAATTTATATATATANAGAGGTCTCTCATTCTGAAGAGGTGACATTAGAGATATATATATATATATATAAAATGTATACATACAAAAAGTATTACTGACAAAGTTTATAAAACTCCTGAAGCTCCATCTACATCTGAACAAAGACAAAGGGGGGGGAGGAACCGATTAGTCACTAAACCTTTTGTGGTGGTGAAATACCACATTCTCAGCAGTATCTTTTCCTTAGACACATGCGGAAGCTTTGTCCAGGATTCTGCAGAAATACAGGGTAAGGCGTAACTAGCGAAAGGAGAAATTCCACATTGGCGTTAGGAAAATATCAGCACAAGTGATTAGTGTATTGTTCACACACAAAATATGTCCAATCCACAATACATTTTTTTATCTACATGATACATATTGAGTAATGTCAAACTCAATACTAGTCTCGAGATGCCCTCTAAATCTGACCGATAAGTCATGAAAAATAAATCCCAAAACAGGTAAAATTATATAAACTAATCATAAATTTAAGATCAGTGAGTCCCATTTCTTCCAGAAGCCAAAAGAAGAAAAAAGGTATAGATATTCTGCTCTAGAAAGATATCATAGTTGTCGTCCCCTCACACGGAAAGCTAATGATCCAGGAAGCAGAAGAAATAGAGTGTGACAAACAGCATTAGTAATATGGGATCTAGAAGGGGGGGGGGGGTCTTGGCAAGGTAGCTGAATTTCAATTCAGAAGACAAGTAATTATTTAGGAATGATTTTTAAAAATGGGGTTTTTTCCTCGCTGATTTATAAGCAATACTTGTCAGCCGGTTTTATTATAAAAATTCTAGTTAAAACTTGTTTCACTTCTAATTCTGATTCTGGCACAACGAAGGGGAGTAGGTTCAAAATCTGTTTTCCAAAAAATTCTTTACAAAAAAAAAAAAAAAAAAAAAAAAGTAAGAGAAGTTACATTTTTTTATAGCATAAAAAAATGTAATAATAGTATTAGTAACTTAAGACCTGTTATTACATGTAACAAAAATAAAATTTTATTTAATATTAATCGGCGCTAGACCTATCAATAAACGAAGGACTTAAAATCTACACAGGGAGTATAGTTCGTCTTTCTGTGCTTCTGTTAAATTAACTCTTTTGTCTAAACAATCCTTCCTAAGGAAGAGATAAGGATCCGAACCTACAGCGACAGACACAAAAGTAGGTAGCCGGAGCAATGTCCTCACCAAACCTCTTCTAAATGAACTCCAGTCCAGAATTAGCACTGATCCAGAATTAGCGAGGACCCATGATTATTAAGGAATTTTTTTTTTTTTAAAGGGGGGTTTTTTCGATTTATTTACCGGAAACACTAATAAGCCGGTTTTATTATGAAAATGTCCAATATACCTTGAATTACATTAAAAACTTTTTCATTTTTAATTCTGATTCTTTTGTATTAAAGTGGGTTAGCAGTTTGCAAAAAAAAAAAATTTCTAACAAATTCTTCACAAAAAAAAAGAGAAGGGGCATTTTTATTTTAACACAAAACACAGAAAAAAAAAAAAAAAAAAAATTCTAGAGCAATGCAGTTTTAAAGGTTTTTGTTAAAATATCAAATATAAATAAATAAAATCATATTTAAAAAGGGCTTAAGCTCATTAGTTTCTTCAGTTACCTTGAACAACGAAATCAATTGTTGATAATGGTCAAGTACCAGAGATTGGGATTAGCCAAAGGGATCCGTTCGGAAATCCTAAATCAAATCCTGTGGGTGCAAGTCCCACGTATGTAATAGAATTTTTTTGAAAAATAACAGCTCGTCTAATGACTATTTAAAATATTGTTATGGGCTACTGATTACTAATAATTAAAAACAAAGATAAACATGGGTTACTTTATTCTAACGAATAAGTACTCCTAATAATTACAGCTAATAATCTAACTAACTGCCCTTACTAACTAATGAATAAATACCTAACAGTAGGAAACATAAAGTACTTACAACTAATTAACAGGTACGTACAAATAAATTAAATTACAGAGATTTCTCAAGAGTGGCACTTATTACTGTTACCGGCACTGCAGAAGCTACGACTAGCCCGACGCTCTGCGGAATCTGCCACTGAGTAAAACTAACTTATCACTGACTCGGGAGCCGCTGGCGAGCTGCTTTTATATCTTCGTGGAAGGGTCGAGGAGGGCCTGGTCTTTAACAATATGGTTCCTATTGGATAAGGTTTCTATGCAACCCCCCTCCAACCATGACCATTAGTATTCGCAATGAAAGGTTAAAATAATAATAAAAATCATGTACCGAGATCTTAAAAACATAAAATTTTAATCGTGCATACCAAACCGTAATAAATACTTCACTAATTATATAAATAAATTCTGAGAAACAAATAGAATTGTATTTTGTTCCTACGTAGGGTCGGGTAAAACACAATTTTGTTATTGTTACGTTTCGTTATGGCATCAATGTATAATAGCTTGATTGACCCATTCTATCAAGAAAAATATAGTAAAACAGTTAAAAATTAAAAGTCCAGAGAAAGTATTTAATATTTTTTTCTATAGATAGAACGTAAGTGGTAGAGAGGAAAATATTTTATGAGTTATCAGCTATTCGCTCACGAGTAAGACTTAGCGTTAACAGTGTCCCTGAATAAGTCACACCCATGTTCCATTTTCAAAAGAAGCTCTCAAGTACAGAGAACGGAGAATACAATAACCTCTCGTTTCAATGAGTTGACCAGTCAAAATTACAGAATAACAAGAGGAGCTAAAAACATGATCCGTTGAACAGTATTTGTGTGAGTACATGGACATTTAATTTTTTTAAATATCCAATCTAATAATGTAATGGATTATTGTGTTAATTATCTACTCCCATAAGTATATACATAAATATATATATATATATATACATATATATATATATATATATATATATATACATATATACACACACACATCCCTAGCACATCAATCCATTACTGTGGGCCTTGAATGCCTCAAGTAATTATTCAGAATGTACTTACAGGCGGCTGCTCACCTATTGCTAATGCCAAAATTTTACACTCACTACTGAAGCAGTCCATCCGTCGTCTAAAAAATAATTTTTTCACTCCAATATTTATTTCCGATATTTAATTTAGAGTAATGAAAGCGCGACACAGCTATGTTTATCGGTAAAAGTTATATTTTTAGAAGTTACACAGTGGAACTGAACAATTAGGAGTGGGGATGTCATTTATATTTTAATAATAGAAGCAGCCCCAGAAGCTGCAATTGTTCATCTTAGTTTGAAAGAAGTACGATATAGGCAAATATCAAGTGTGAGTACACACATTTTTTTTTCAACAACGGTCGTAATTAAATAGAATCCTGATTTGTTTATTATAACGATATAACTTCAAAATCTGTTGAGGATTGATAAAATGAAAAAAAAAAATTCATCAACTACTGACTATTTTAACACGCAGCTTTTGCGTGATTGACTTTTTTTTAAAAGACAATGTGATCGTATAGGACTATTGCTTTGTGTGCGATAAAGTATTGTTTAAGTTACGCCAATTCCCTCTAAAGTTAAATCACGACATAACATTTTGTATTTTATATATTGTTCGTTTAATATACAAAAAAACTTTGGCGTTAAGAAATAAATTCAAATTAATTTTTTCACACAAGACTTTTTCTAACCTCAATTATTGATGTACTCGTAAACCACAGGGTCAATTATCTCCCTCCAGTATTAAAATTCAGATATTCTTACTCCTAATTGATAAAACTAATAGTCAGGGGGATTCTTTAAGTGGTTTTTTAAATGAAGTATTCATTGTGCTGATAGGTTGAATAAGGATGTTCCAAAGTATACGTAATTTTTAATTTACGTATTAACCTTCCAAGTTAATCAGGCTTACACTTAGCAAAATATATAAATATACTATAGAAAAAAGTTATTTGCAGATAAACTTAAAATTTAGCTACTAGAAGTCTTTAAATGAAATAATGGGAACTGGGTCAGTTTAATAAACTTTGAGCCTTTTAAGAACAATAGATAAGATAAGAAGTATACGAGGACCAGATGTTAAGTGTAAATATGTACAAAAAATCTGAACAAACCACACATCGAAAAGATTCACCTATAAGCCAGAAGGCTTAAAGGTATGCATTAAAGATAGGTTACAGAAATAACAATAGAAATTTAACTCCCTCAAAGAAAAAAAAAAAAAAAAAAAAAAAAAAAAATTATGAGATGGATTCATTTCAGACATGAACGATTCAGAAACCAATTGTTTTCTAATTCATTTTGAATTGTAAAGCTTGGAATTTTAGGAAGAGCTAACAAATTTGTTATTTTAGAACAATATAGTAGTTTATTTTTAAAGATAAGTAATAAAAAGTAGAATATAAAATGCAAAAACTATTAACAATTAAGTGGCGTTATTCCAGTCTTTTCCTAGTTTTTTTTTTTTTAATTCCTAGAAATTTACACTTCAAAACGCGAATTCTTTTTAAATTAAATAATAAATTAAATTATGTTAGTTACTTTTTGGTGGTAAATTTGTTGACAGTCAAGTTTTTTGAAGAGAGGTTAGTCTGGAATTCGGTCCTGGTAGTTGAAGAATTCAAAACTAATTTTTAACCAAAAAAGTTTTTATTTTAGCCAACGTTTCGGCTTGAATATGAAAGAGAAACATAGAAAATAGTATTGAAACATTTCTTTATNCCCCCCCCCCAAAAAAAAAAAAAAAACATGTTACAATAAAATCACTATTATAATAACCTGAAATAACGACTGCCCAAATTATTATTCAAACTGGATATATAATTGTGATAAATATTTGTCTAATGGTGGAGCCTCCTTGAGAGAGCACTAATCCACAAATAGAACCGCGACGATGCTAAATAATGTCCCTCATAACCTCCAAGCTGAGAAAATAGTGTGGTACCAAAGGGATAAAAAAAAAGGAAGAGCGAAGAAAAATGAGCCAATCTATAAATATGAATGGACTCTGGTAGGCCGCAAACGACAGCGAGACTCCTCTATCCTTCATTCGCAAATTTCAACACTCAAGCCTAAACGTGATGTTTATCACTTCGCGACTGGAAATAAAATAAAATCAGAATCTTATGACACCTAAAAGAAAATAATAATAATAATAACTCGTTTTAAAGATATGTTATCAATAATTTACATACATAAATAGTGAATTGTAAGGACCTGCAAAGGCTTTTTTCTTATGTGGCGTTATGAACTATGAACAAATAACGACTACATGCTTAGTAAAAAACTCGAAGACTCAAACTTTATTCAATAACCAAAAAGGTTTAAATGATTTGTAAACATATTACAAAATGTGATAATGAGAACCCAACATCCCCCTCTAATCCAACATGAATATCAAAATTAAAAAGCTTAACAAATATAATTAAAAAATACATATATTTTTATAAAATTATATCAGAATCATATATAATTTTAAATGAACTTGATTTAAATATCAGCTGAAAACTAATGAATCGCATATTCCTAATTCTATTCCAATTTAATGGTAGTAATTTTAAATACGGTCAAATCAGCAGTGGCTTTTCTTAGTCAAGAGTAATAAATTTAAAATGACCCCCCACCCCATCACACGCACACAATTACGCACGAGCGGTGTGAACTAAGCAGGTTTCCTAAATTTCTTTAAAGAAGGACATCGATAAGATTAAATGATTAGTTCAGTGTAGTTACATTGTTATTTAAATTTCTTGTTGATTAAGCGTTATTAATACAACTCCTTAGCAGCCTGGAGGACCATTCACGGTTGACACTGATTATCTCAACTATTTTAGTAGATGTCTTATTTGTTGGGGTTAAGTCAAGGTTGATCCAAAAATACAATTTAAAAAAAAAAGTGTGTATTTTTTATTATCTGCCACCGTTTCGGCTCACATTGTAAGTCATCATCAGGGCTATCATGAAGTCACCCGGATCCCACATTTATTCACAGTCAAGAATATAGGATTCTGGGGACCGCACGTCCCCTCTCGTCTTCATGATAGCCCTCAAGATTACTTACAATGTAAGCCTAAACGGCGGTAGATAATTAAAAAAAACACGTTTATTTATAATAGTATTTTTGGATCTACCTTCACCGAACCCCAACAAATAAAACATCTACTAATAATCTCTACGGTCAAAAAACTCTCCATCTAAACTATTTTAGTTCCACGTGGAAAAAATGTTCTGCGAGTTGAAAGTCCGCAAAGACTTCCACTACAAGTCAATCAATATTATAATTAAATTTGATGCTAATTGGTATATTGTAATATGTCTTGTGAAGGGGGAATTGTGTCACGGAATTCAAAGAAAGCCAAGCAATATCAGGGCGTGTGATCTCCGACAATCTCGGGCAGTGGGATTATCTGATAGCTCTCTCTACAAGGCAATCAGCTGATCGAAGTAAATAAACAAACAGTTCTAGTACTTTGCGTGCCATTTCTCCACTGAGAAAGCGTTAAAGTCAATATTCATAGATATTCGAATAACATCCGAGAGCTAAGAAAAGAAGTTCTTTACAATAAAAGAAGCTCTTTCACTAATAAAATGAAATAGAGTCTATAAATAAAACTTTAGAGCAATTTTTAAAGAAGCCGAGAACGAATAGACACATTTCAAAACAAAAAAAAATTAAATTTGTAAATAAAAAAAAACTGTCAGTGAAGCATTACTAAAATAAATTTTAGAATTATATTCTAGTGGTGAGGTGCCAGTTATAAAGATCTCACTGATAGCTAAAGGCTAGAAAAAAACTGAGACTGATGAGCCGACAAAATTATTTACCGTATGAATTCGACTTTCGCCTGTTTCTGCAAGACGTCATAAGCCCCCCACCCACCATTGACGTCACCAGGCCCTCAATCTGGGAGATCGGAGGGCGAGCAAGCGGAGTCTTGGCTATTCACTCCCATTCGCACTGGCCGTTTGTGCCGGCTAAGAGTGAAAGAGCGTACATTGGTGTAATCACCAATTAAAACTAATGTTTTGTTAATATTATTATTATCGAATTATTTTTATTATTATTATTAAATATTACTAATACAAAATAATACTGCAAGTGAATTTATCAGTGTAGTTGGAGATTTCAATTATAGAGTCGGTCAAATCATAAACTGAATCACTTAAACTTAGATTAAAATTGAGAGTTTTTGACCGTGGAGATTATTAGTAGATTTTTCTTTTGTCGGGTTTCTTTCATGAGTTGGTCCAAAAAATACAATTTGAAAATCAAGAAGGTAAGAGAGGACGTCGTGCCACATGGGTTAAATGTTCCTGAAGATGGCATACCATTGTAAGCTGAAAAGTCGGAGTAAAATAAAAAAAACACATTTATTAAATTGTATTTTTTGGATAAACCTTGACCGAACCCCAACAAAAAAAAATCTACTTTAATTTGTACTTTGTACGGGACAAATTTAAAGGAGAAAGGATTAATTATGACAATGTTATAAAAAGAAGTCATGTAGAATGTATGAAAATAATTAATTTTGTTTTTCTTAATGGTATGTGCCCCATTGTCACTCGTGCCATTTATACAAATATAAATGTCCGAGAATAATCTCATCTGAAGTAATTTTAATGGGGTCAATATTAATACTCTTCCCGGTGAAAGAGTCGATCTAAAAATGACAAAAGAATACATTTTAAACAATCAGGAACCCTATATACGTTCGATGTAAATATAACCACTTTGTCAACCAGGCGTAATCTCTCTCTCCCTAAGGGTTGGAGCAGTATGTCGCAACACTGTTACTGGTTTATTTTAGGGTGCAATTAATATAACGACTACTAAGCTCAGCTTGTTAAATATAATTTTAAAAAAACAAGAATAATAATAACAAGTGATTCAAGAGGAATCCTTGGTAAGTGCGTACAAATTATCGACTCAAGGAAAAAATGTTTTTTTTTTTTAATGTTACAGCACAATGAAAAATAGTTTTTTGATGCAGAAATAAATAGACTGAAGACGATGTGAGATGGTAATTTTTTTGGTAGACTGTAAATTATATTAGAGTAAAAAAGAAAGAAGGAAAAAAAGGATGAAATTCCCCAATAATTTTCACAAGGAAAAAATATCTATCCCCACATTTATCTATGAAATGAAACCAATTTTCGACACTAATCACTCTACAAGAAATACAAAATTCAGACTTTGACCACAACTCCACAAAACTTGTAATTCCCAAATTATATAATTGAATTTTGGTGGAGGAAAACATTTCCTCAACCTGATCCTAGTCCGTAACAACTAAGATGTACAAAAATAGACATAAAAACATCCGAATAATAATCATCATCATTCTATATTATAATAAAATATGTATTCAGTAAGATTACCATTCAATCGGAAATTTGAATGAAGGAACAAGTAGCCTCATCAATGTCAGCCAATAAAAAAAAAAATTAAATTAACAATTAAACGGGCTACGGAAGTCTTTTTATTAGTAATTGGCCATTCATTTTAGTAATTAATATTTAATGAAATTATAAGTGATTTGATCTCATAAAGTGCAGCACTCAAATTCAAAAAGAAAGGCTGACATGAATAGCGCAAAATCAGAACAATAGGAATGGATGATTGTATAAAAATTCAAGAACTAGTACAAATAGTATATTCTCTGCAGCGGGTGCAATATTGAGTTAAGTGTAAAAAAAAAAAAAAAAAAAAAAAAAAGTAAGAGAAGTGTGGATATCATGCTAATCAGATCAAATTTTCGATGTGACGTTTTGAGTTTAAAAAAAATATATAACCGTCCCCTGAGTCAATAAATTTCACTTTTTATAATTTCAGATCTGTTTGGGAAAATTAATGCTGGCTGTGACGTAATTTACCTAAGAACTCAGTATGTAAATAATCTAAAGGGTTATTATTATTTCTACCACCAATGAATATAGAACTCTCATACCTTATATTCTCCGTCTTCATTGGTTTCTGTACATCCTCTCCCGTTGGCGAGCGCTTTCGGACGATGCGGTTCNTATATTTTTAATTTTTTAGTATCTCAGCCGGGGGACGAGCCCGGGTCCCCACTATCCGGACAGGTGTGTTAACCAACTACGCCACCAAGGGAGCTGAGAATAATTTCTTTTTCCCCACACTTCATTCCGAGTCCCCCGGCTGAGGTAGTATAAAAAATAAATTTTTTTTTTCTACCTCCCTGTACGATTTAAATTAATCATGAAATGTGGGATTACATTACCTCGAATATCATCATGATTTTAATGATGATGGCGTCACACGTTCACCAGGACCAATGTTTCGAAATGTATATTCTTTTGTGCAAAATGATCTACCAATGACTAATCCCTTTGACGGAGGGACTAGTCATTGTTAGATCCCTACGCCATAGGGATTAGTCTTGCCATCAATCTAGGTTTGAGCCCATAAGGAGTCCCATAGCCACTTTCCAATTCCGCCTAAGCCAGGAACCTTACCATTTACTTCCATCGCCCTTACCAGACTTCTGGATGGCTTCAGTCACATCCGTCCCATCACTAATATAAGCAAGAGGCACGGGGGGATATTCCTGGCATTTTGACTAGGCATTGTGACAACAAAAAGGGACAAACATTACGGTGAGACATGAACAGCGAAAGCCAGAGTGGGCCAGTTAAGGCTAGCTGGCGCACACTGAGAGAATAAGAAATGAGGTTATCCGGCTAGGGCTTTGTTCAAGTCGGTGGCAAGACTATCTATTCACGGCATACCCTAGGGGTGTGAGGAAAGGGGTCAGATCGTCATTCTCAGCCAGCTGATAGAGGCTCCTCTCGGGAACTCGGCGACAACCATAGGGGCTTCGGTGACAGTCCATGAGTGTTACATCGAACTCACTGTACAAAGCTTCACATTCTCTTAAGCTGCAAATATGTTTCAGCAAAGTTTCGTCACTGTATCATGAAACGATTTCTCAAAGTTTCTTTTATCATTTACCATTAATACCCTAATATAGTCATTTCAAAACAATATATTTGTCAGTTTATTAGGCTCCAGCTTCAGCAATTTTTAAAATATTGAAACCAAATTCGATATTTAAGCATTTTTCTTGAAAACCGATCGATGAATTAGTTAATGGCTGAAATTGAAAGTGGGGGACGGGATTTCGATTTTAAAATTTTTAATCATAATATCTTAGATATTATTAGTTTTTAGGGGAAAATGTATAATTAGGTTATTTTTGGGGAAAAATAAAAAAAATCAAATTTATAAAGAATTGGAGTTTTGGACGAGACCACGTATTTTTAAAATATGAAAACCAAATTAGGTATTTAGACTTCTCATTACAAGACTTGAATTTATTCATTTTTAGTTATTATCAGATGAGTAAGAGGGGGTTTCAGAGGGAGAACAAAATTTTTAATCTTAATATCATTGTAAGTGGTTTTTCGAGTTTCAAAAAAATTCAGTTTAAAAACGCAATTTTCAAACATGTTTTTTTTTTTTTATTCTGGCTCCCTTTGCATTTTTTGTAGACAATTTTAAAACTTTTAAATTCTACAAATTTTTTCAAAAAGGCTCATGAAAGGAGAAATTTACGAATGTAGCTGCGAAAGGCGAGCGCTTCCCCCACTCTACCTTACTGGCCGGTATACAGTAAACCTTAGCGATTATTCCTTTAACGCTGGTTGTTTGTAAATTAAATCTCATTTACTCTTACTGATATCCATCTCTAATAGAACTTTGAAAAACTGCCTGGAGTACGCGGCAGCTTCAGCATGATGGATTTTTCTAAATAAAATTCGGAATTTTTAAAATTTTTCCAGCGTAATATCTATTTTTTAAAGAATGGCAGATACATACCTGAACCGTATGTTGTTAACTTTACGACCTAGAAGACGCAATTGGCCCCTTTTCTGAATTGAAATGTAACATATCTCTTTCACAACTTACTTGATTTTCTGAGTTCATAAAAAAGTACAAAAATTGTTTTTGAGGTAGGGGAGGTAACATTTAGTTTAGAGTAATGAAAGTGAACAAAGCTGCATCAAATTAAAGAAGACGTTTTATGCAAGTTTCGGGGATCACATGACATGGAAAGTTCAAATCCTGCAAAACTGAAACTGCAAAAAATTGAGAAATTCGCTTAGCTTACGTAGCTCCCGCATAACGGACATTTTGTCATTTTTATTTCTGTCCTACTTATTATCAATTCTTCTTCAATTTTCTTTTATATAAATATACAAGGAAAAGGAGGATTTAGTTTAGCTATTCTAGGGTTCTTGAGAAATCTGCTAAAACTTCCCATAAAATAAATTATAATGCACCGAATCGGATTGATTGTATCTTCAGAAAAAACCAGGAATGAAGTTAAACACAAATGAGAATTCATGTGATCTACAACTTTAATCATGTGATCTACAATGACAATAGTTCGCCCTTGAATATAATTTAATATCACAGTATTCTGCTATAACAGTACGCTGCCAAGGAAAAAAAAAATGTCGACTGGATTGGTTCTGAATATCGTACAAGAGAATGTATTATTGTCAATTGGAAAAAAAATAACTAAAATAACAATTTGACTCGGTCCAACCCGGAAGATGAAATGGTAAATAAATGTCTGTTTTTAAATAATGAATTTAGTTGTGGCCCCACGTAAATTTTATACAAGAAATGTAAGGGAATTAAAAAAAAAAAAAAATCTTACGACCTCAGAGACACGAACCCGGGTCTCCTGCTTTCCGAGCAGTTATGCTGACCACTGCACCGCCGAGGCAAGCATCTAGCTAGGGAGTAATTTAGATTATCTAAATCTCTCCAACTCCCCGCTCTTTACTCCGAGTCTAAACCCCCAAGTAAGACGAATATATCAACTTATGATCGAAGGAGCTAACATAGTCAACTATTTGTTGGACTCTCGTCTTTTTTTTCCTCATATTTCTTTTTTAAATAACGACTTTATTCGTGGTATTTAGTCGCACGTTAATTTTATACATGAAATGCAAGCAGGAAATCCGGGTTCGTTTCCCGGCTGAGGTAGTAAAGAATTTTTTATTCTAACTCCTTTGCATTTCTTGTACTAAATGTTTGTGTTCTTTTTAAAATTGAATCAGACATTGCAAGCATAACAAAAAAAAATATAATAATACATAACTTTCTTACTAACAATTGACTACTGTGCTAAAGTTAAAAATAAATAGTTCTGATAAAATTGCCAAAAAATTTCTAGGAAATTTAAATTATTCTTTGAAAAAACATGTCAATAATTCAAATAGGTTTATCAAAGAAAATTTGTAAGGATAGCTGAGTGAGTGATTTGTAACCGATATTTTATTATAGTATAATTCAAGCGCTTTATAAGTTGAAGAGAAATTCTGTGTACATTTACGAACATTAGAGTCATGTAACGAGTAGGAGCGGATCTCGTATTTAGATGAGGCAAGCCCAACCTATTACAACGACCAAGTCGGGTAATGGCTCCTGTAGTGACACAAGAATTAACATAGCTATTCCCCGCAACACCGCCAACGAGCAAAAGCAAGCTTCAGGAAAATATTCATGAGATAGAATTATGGAAAACGGACAGGGAGTAAAGAATGATGGTGAAATATCGGGAATGAAGAACGGAAAGAATTACATAAATTTCAGAAATGATGAACAGCCAACCTTCAATTAGTACTATAGAAGGGTTCTGGAGGGAGTCGTTATTACCAAGAGCTACAGGTGAAATTGGACAGGCAATTAAAGCTAGTACCTTGAATTGAAGTAAATAAGTGCATTCCTGTTGCTGGTAAAACAATGAGTGTGTATAAAAGTGACCCAGGGCTGTCTTTCACCGAGAAATAAGTCAGTTTAGTGCCATAGGTGTTTATAATTACCTAAAGATAAGGCTACCCAAATATAGCACCTCCCTCCATGTCGGTTGGTGGTGATAAATCGATTTTTCGTCAATCATTCACTAAACGGTTGGAGGTTCGTTGGCCGTTGAGTATTATGCATGAGAAATTAGTCAGGGTTTCGGCCAGGATCAGAAAAATAAAATACTCCAAAATTGTTGGCTAATTATTTTATTATTGACGAAGTTTCGACTCAACCTGTAAGTTATCATCGGTGCGATAGCGATGTCTGAAAAGATCTCCGAGAGAGGTTTAATGTCACACCACAGAGTCAAGAACTAATCTTACTAAATTTATCTGAATCCTACAGGGAGCCAGAAATGTGGGATTACTTAACCACAATAATCATATCGATTTAAACTTAGTAAAGTTACTCCCCGTACAGACATCTATCGTCTAGATTATGACTTACAAGTCATATATATACTCTTACAAGTCAGAGTATTTTATTTTTCTGATCGTGGCCGAAACCCTGACTAATTCCTCCAGCTTATAACTATAAGTTATGAATCAATAAAAGCCGATTTCATATAATACGATTTATAAATCTAATATAAATTCAATTAGAATACATTTTTACAAAAATTATAAATATATTTAAAAATTAAAACAAACGATTAGAAGACTTGAAAAAAATATATATAATGTCTTAAGTATTTTCTTAAATTCACATTTAAACATGCTATGAATGAGGGGGTTCTTAAATAAGAATATAAATCTTGACTAATCAATATCAGAGCCAATAACTAAACTAAAATGATACATTTTATAACCAACTAGATACATTTTTGTTGAAGACTCACTCTGGATTAGTCTTCCGCTAATCTCATGGCACAAAAGAAGTCCTTTACACACATTCACACTCGTCCGTCCTACGTAAAACATGGAGGGAACCAGTTTAATTTGCACTGAGAATGCGACAAGGATCGTTCAAAATCCCGCTTCGGCCCACGGGGCTACCACCTTCTTTGGTTATAGCATATGTGTAATTATGACGCAGAGTGTCCACATTCATGCGTTCACACCATAATTTAGTACAATCTCTACTTGGTCGTACTTCCATTATTTATTTATTTTAAATAATTTATTTTAGATATTACATATATATTTTTGACACAAAATTGATTAAAAATTGACTATTATAAACAAATAATTAAAACATACTAAGTCGAGAATTTAAATCCAATTAAGTTCCAATTCAAAGAAAATAAATTATTAATTTTTTTTTAATAAGGTACTTATATCTAGATTTATTTTCAATGAAATTAACGGAAAAAAACACTAATATCTTCAGTGGTGGGGTGAATATTGAGGGACCTAGCTGAGACGTTATAACGCAACCACTGTAATACCCCCATATGAAAAAATATGTCCATGTATGTGTATAGAGATATAATGATAGTTCTACTGCCACTTTTAGTGGTGTATAGCTGGTATCAAAAGAGACTTGTACAAATCACTTCGCACAGTTATTGCTCACTGTAACTTGAACAGTGAAAGAATAAAGGTTTAATAAAGGAAAAGTAAACTTAGACAAAAACCGAAACAACTTTTTCCCCTACCTTTATAAAGAATACATTCTTTATAGAGAGAGATGCCCTATTGTAAATATTTAAAAACTTAGGAAACAATCTTAAACCTGGGGCGCCAGGATAGCTCAGGGGATCCGTACGTCTCGCAATCCTGACGCCGCGGGTTCAAGTCCCGCCCAGGTCAATCTTTTATTTATAATATAGAAGCTTGTCCTGAGCCATGGGTGTTTAAAATGGGGTGGCAACCTGTAGCGAGGGAGTCAGGGTGGTATACAAAACTCATGTTTATTTACTTATAATAAACATTAAATTATTACGACTATTCAATACGTTTTCAATGAAATTGTCGGTTATATTAGTCCTTTTAATTATAAAATAAATTAAAGTTCATCCAACTCTCTTTAGCTTTAAAATTCAGCATGCTTTGGGGTAATTCGAACTTTTAGGTTCATTGCATAGAAACTGTCCGTTCAAAAAATAGCGTCTCTATGCACGCAAAATAGTAAGCGTCAAACACACACACACACAAAGTATATCTTCGTGCGGTCCAAAAATAGATACCACTCAAAGTTGTTTCCTACAACTACTCACGGGCGGTTATGTAGGATATAATTGCCACTCATTTCATTTATAACGAAAAAATATTTCTATTTTTGAGAGTTGCTACACTCAGAAAGTTTTAAAGGAATGTAGCAATAACGGCCATTTCCATGAAAGATTTTTTGAGCTGTAAATAATATGAATTCTTATTAACTTAGTTCAAACAATCTTCAAAGAAACTGTAACAGATTGTAATTGTTATGCAAAGGGAATGAAATTCGTTATATACCAATGAAATGATAACTTCAGAGTGTTTAGTGTGAATCATTAATAGGAGTGTTAGAATTTTTGTTGATTTTGGATGAAGCTTAGCCCCGGCCAAACAGCAAGAAAAGGCTAATACGACATTTCGTCTGAGCTTATCCAGTTGGGTATTTAAGAGCTTTAAATTCTCTAGGTTCTCCCAAAATATATTATAAAATAAACTTATACTCAAAGAATGGATAATCAGAACATTATCATTCCTCTCATGAGAAACTCAACCAAATCTTGGGAAAAAATACTCTGGGGGATTGTAGAGGACGATTTAGAAGGTGAACAGATAGGGTTCAGGAAACACCTTCCACGAACGAAACCGAGGCAAGTAACTCAAACTCCCATTTTAAAATATAAAACAGCCTTTCTCTCAGTTCCCCGGGCCGAAATATGAGAAGCACCAGCCTCAAACAGCACAGTAAAGAATAAAAATTGCTTTAGTCGATGGCTAATGGAATATGAAGAAGTCCATTAATTAACCTATGCGTATATTGTTAGTTAATTTCCCTTCAAATGAATCTCATCAGGAAGCACATACTGAAAGTTGAACTCGAAAGGTTACTCCAGTAAACATAAGTTGATATCATGGTTGATGGTTAGTTGGCCGTCTCGAATATCATGTGAGAATGGTCGGGGTTTCGGCCAGGAAGAAAAAATATACACCAAAATTTGGAGTAATATTTTTATTTATGCCAACGTTTCGGCTTACCTAGTAAGCCATCATCAGGGCTAAAAAGACAATACACACAAATAACAGTAATGCATAAAAATTGAAATATCTGTACAACAAGAAAAAAGGATATGTAAGAAAATTAACTATGGTTAGGAATAAAACATATTACAAAATGATATGTACCAATGGTGTTGAGTGGAGAAATCTCCCCAGGGTGGTTGTTCACATTGTAAACTGCAGAAAACAACTGA